>CM055267.1:18874495-19112796 GCA_029237695.1 Conchocele bisecta | reverse complement strand
TTTTTTTTTTTTAATTTTTACAAATTATTAATATCTTTATAAGCGATATCGTAGAAATGTATATTCGTAAACGAATCGTTGGGTTTTAACAATTTTATATAATACACCTTAGTTTCATATCCGATACGCATTATCCGTCTTAATGTTTGTATTTGCCTCTTGTATGGTTGACATAATTGCCGGTATAATATTGTAAATGCAACGTTTTTATCGGAGCGTAATAAATTACGCTGATATTTCATGTATTCGATATCGCCTAGTGTTCTCATTTTATAGAATTTATATATAGGACTATAACCCCCGTATTCTTCGTAAAGTTCTTCAACACAGTTATTAAAAAATTTATAGTATATTACAGTAGTATAGAGGGATTCAAAATGATACCACTATTACAGTGTGTTTATGTTTCATCCTGGAAGAACGTAATCGTGTAATCTCTCTATAAATGGACACCTAATTTACATGTTCATAACACGTGTAATTGGAACATTGTCGTCTGCTTGGTGTGATTATAACATAAATTAGTTCTGTTCAATAATTTTCAATTTCTTCTAATAATTTTCCAACTTTCTTCGTTAAAAGCGATATTGTAGAAACGCATATCCGTAAACGAATCTTTGATTTTAAAACTGTTTATAAAATTAGTTTGATAATGTTTCGGTAGTGTTTCTCCGATCCTATTTAGTCGCTTCATTATATAAATTTGATACTTATACCGGCGACATAATTGCCGGTTTAATATTGTAAATGCAACGTTTTTATCGCAGCGTAATAAATTACGCTGATATTTCATGTATTCGATATCACATAGTATTGTCATTTTACCGTGTTTTAATACTGTAGAAACAACAGCGTAAAATCCTTCATCCAAATCATTATAAACGTCCAATTCGTTGTGTATTTTATTATCCATTTTGTTATAATATTTTATTATAACCTATTAAATTTATCTGTTCAATTGGACGTGAAAACAACATGATGTATTTATAACACCAATTTTTGATTTTTCGTGGTTGGTGGGAGACAATTTCCTCGTTAACCAATTTTTGATTTTTCGGGGGGTGGTGGAGTAGTATATAGGGTGGAGAAATGATACCACCGTTAGGTGGTATCATTTTGACTCCCTATATACTACTGGCGGTTAACTGCTACATTCACCCGTGTTACAAGCATTCACGATTCCCATTGCGATTTTGCACAGCTGTATGGTTGTTTGGTTGATTTGTTTTCATTGAATGTCTATGAGTCACTACGGCAATACGGACAGGGAAGGAACATGTGAATTCCATATTTACACATCATATTCACGTATAATTTAAATCTGAAGATAAAAAAAATATTCTAAAAACTAGAAAATGTGTTAATACAACACGGAAGCCCCACATATCGCTTTGATAGTAAACGAGGCAAAATTCCAAGTCCAAAAGGAGGAGATAATCCATGGCTCAGTGTCAAAGCAAAAATAGAAATTCATTTACAATAAAGAAGCAAAATACCTAGCATCAAGACTCCAGCTATTACGGTTTAGAAGTTTTACAAGTCAAAATGGTGAAATTCTAAGTCGAAAAGGGGGAGATAGTCCATAATCCAATCGAAATAAACTTTGCGAATCTACTCATCATAAAGAAGCTACATACCAAGTCTGTAGCTAGTACGTTTTATAAGTTTTACGAGTTACAAGGTTCGTGATGGACGGACGGACGGACGGACGGACAGACGGGACGGGATGGACGGACGGACGAGGCTAACACTAAACGCCCCCTCTACTATCGTGGTGGGACATAATCATATTGTTCAGTACAGTACTGGCAAATCAACAGACCATAGACAATATATACGAATGAAAATAGTATGTTTGCGAATTTTGATTTTCACCCAATGTGTTAGATATAACTATGGAATTTAAAGAACCGTTCTATACCATATATGTGAACACTGTCTCGTTATTGTATCCTATGCGGCACTTGGAGTGGCGATCGGCCATATTTGTGTGTTCAAGCCATCAGCCACGTTTACCTCTTCTGGCGTGACACAAAGCGCAAAATGTGAAGTAGAACATATGATATAATGTAGTTAATCATTTGTATAAAAGACAAGACAACATATTCCTATCAATTATTTTACACCAAACAGTAAAATATGTCAGTTTTCTGGACAGGTTTGTGCCTGTGTTTTTTAACAACATGAACCACCATTATAAATGGCTTCATACACAGAAAATCGCACAGTGTATCAGTTTTACCTGGTTAACCACACAAAACATACCATATATACCCACTACTGTACTCTGTTATTAGCCATGGGCGGATTCAGGGGGGGGGGGGGCGGACCCGGCGCACGCCCCCCCCCACCCCCCCCCCCTCAAAATTCGCCGAGTAAAGATTTTTTACAAGTTACAAGGCACGTTTCATGCCAAGTGCCATGTTTTCCATGCATTTTTCGGTCGTTTTCTTATTGCTTCAAAATTTAAACGTTTTCAATCAAAAATCATGTCTAAACATACTGTGACAGTGTCAATATTTTTGCTCCAAAATGCGCCAGAACGCAGGAAATGCGATGTAGATTTGCAAACTTTTCCGGGTGGGAATGCCCCCGGACCCCCCTAGCGCTATCTCGACTATTTTGCAATACTTGACTATATTATCGAACGAGCTTAGCTCATTCGATAATATAGTCAAGTATTGCAAAATAGTTACGCCCCCCTTAACCCGAAATCCTGGATCCGCGCCTGTTAGCTATCAACTACAGTGACATATAAGTGACATGTATCAGTTATATTACACCAAACAGTAAAATATGTCAGTTTTCTGGACAGGGTTGTACCTGTGTTTTCAACACTATGAACCACCATTGTAAATAGCCTCATACACATAAAATCTCACAGTGTATCACTAGTTAAAATTGTTTATTTACGTCTCATCAACTGTACATCATAAAACACAGAACAATAATACAACACAGGCACACGTAACATTTCCATTCTAAATGAATTACAAGGGATGGCTCACTAAAACGTTGAACAAATAGCAATACATTTCAACATATACATGCACAACATATACATGTACTTCTTGCATAATATTGTGCTGCGTGCATATTCACTCCGGACTACATATACACATATGGATGTTTATGCGCATATTTACTCGTGTTATATGATAAACGCAGTCATCCATTGGTGTCACAAAACTGCTGCGCACCAATCGACACATTTCACAGGATCGGTATTAACTGCGATGCCATGATATAATAGGTTTGTGACACGGGATTCTTGTGGATATATGTCAATCAGCCCCATATTCGCATCAAATGAATAGTTTTCGATTTCTGTTTACTAAAAAGGACTCTTGCTACTGCGCTTATCCTGGTTAAAACAATCAGAGGCAACGACAACCGCTGTTGGCTTATTTCTTTCTAGCGTCCCACATTGTATAGCTACCGCTAATCGTGACAGTGTAAATAAATCATTATATGTTCTATTCACCTGTCTAAAAGTGTGTTAAAACATATATTGAAATAAACCACAAACGAGTGTCTATGTACAAAGGCATCTTAATACGAAAAGGCTTAAGGAATCAATGTCATCTCTAGTCAGATTTGAAATGAACTGATTAGCAGTATATATATAACCGAGCTTAAGAGGGAAGTAAACGGTATGTGCACTTGCACATGACAAACCACACAACACATACCATATATACCCAATACTGTACTCTGTTATCAGGTATGAAATACAGTGTCATGTAAGCTGTTACCTGAGAGTATTGTTCCTGGTGTCACTCACTTACTATGCTTAACCTATGACTAACGTGTACACTAACAATATACTGCGCATCAGCAGGCCCGTACGCAGGAATTATTTTAGGGGGGTGCGTTATCGACGGCGCGATGGGCTAAACATTGTTTTTGCACACCCACGGACAGACCTCGGCAGAGTAACCCTTTCACCCCTAAGTAACTGGAATGGATTTTGATTTGTTAATTTTGCGACCAATCTAAATCATCACAAACTGATTTTCAGACCAGTCCATTTATGAACATGGGGTGTTTTTGTTCTCAAAATTATGAAAATTAATTGCAAAATGTGCAGATCCTGATGAGACGTCTCGTTACGAGCCGGTTCATCTGGAGATCTACACTGTTTACCAATACCACTATGTAGGCCTGCGGGTTAAGAGTGAAAGGGTTAAGGGGGGGGGGGGGGGGGTGTGCGTACGCACCCGTCGCACCCCCTCTGCTATGGAAGGGGATATCCACCACTACATTGCATGCTGCTTCATGACAATGCAGTCGACCATTGTTACATGTCATCCTGCACTGCGGCTATTCGTTACTGCTTAATGACAAGTCCATCGTGCATTATTACATTTCACATTGCATACCTAGATTGGCTATTTGACATTGTTGCATGTCATCCTGCATATTGGCTATACAATACTGCTTAATGACAACTCCATCTTGCATTATTACATTGCATATTGCATACCTCGATTGGCTATTTCACATTGTTACATGCCATATTCTGCCATGTGTCATTCAGCTTACTGCTTGCTGGGATGCGAATTCCGCCGAATGACGCATGCAAGCACGCAGAATGGCCCATGTCAGAATATGAAATGGCCGAATGAGGGATGCCAGCATCGCAGTAAGCAGTAGGCCGAATGAAACTTGGCAAAATGTGCAACGCCCTATGTTGTCATAATGGGAACGCTTCCATTATGACGCCAGGTGGCGCTCCAAAATAAGTACAGTAGATGTTTTTTTCTTGTGGTATTTTGTCTCTGTGCCACCGCGGACGTAATGTATTTAAAGTGGTCGATCACTGCGGGCATAGCCTACCTGTCCCCCGCGATCACTGTTTCAGGCAGTGGGATCGCGGTGACAGCATCCTCGGTCACTGTGATGCACTGCCCGAACGTTATCACGGTGATTCGCCGTGGTCGTTCACGGGGGAGCACCGCGATTGCGTATCTACCTGTATAAATGCATGTACGCGAAGGTACAGTACTTTAGCAAAATAAAACATTTTTGTTTGTATGAGAAACGATGAAAGCCGAAACACGCCGAATGCCTGTGTGAAATATATGTTAATAGGTGTGAACGTTCAAAATGTAGTTAGCTGATATCATTAGATCCATAAGTAAAATGATATGGCGGTTACAGCTTTACCGATGAAAGCCGAAACACGCCGAATGCCTGTGATATTTTAGCGGCAACTTAAAGCTTTGATCTTGTACCAAATATGTGGCTGTAGTCCTAATGGGGCTTATGACATCGGCGACCAACGCAGATTCAAACCAGTCTGCTCACCAGGGGGCCGTTTCACTAAACTTCGTACAACAATGTTCGTAAGTGCAAAATTATGATAGTCTGTATATTTAACATTAACAATGTTTCCTTGTGAACAATCAATGGATTTACATTTATTAAGCATAGACTGCATATACAGCCTATGCTCAATAAATGTAAATCCATCAATTGAAATTTCCAGACGATCCTAAATGTGCACTTACGAACATTTTAATCATACAAAGTTTAGTGAAACGGGCCCCAGCAGCGCAGTCTCACATGTCCTGCTTATAAAAACAATACATGACCTTAGGCCTAAACAAAATGTTTAGTGAAACGGGCCCCAGCAGCGCAGTCTCACATGTCCTGCTTATAAAAACAATACATGTCCTTAGGCCTAAAAAAAAGTATTGTGGTGCGGTGAACCCGACCCTACCTAGCAAAACACCCCCGATCCTATACTTTTTTGGCCGTTTAAAAAAAATCATTTTCGTTCCTTATAATGCTTAAAAACGGGCTTTGTGACAGTCTTTTGCGTACTTTTTGAGCGCTAATATTTAAAAAAAATAAAATAAAAAAAAAGATTTTCCCACCCTCCCTACCTAGCTTTTTCTGCACCGTTCCCCGCACCACAATACTTTTTTACGCCTTATCATGCCGCTTGATTGATCTAGAACATAACTAAGTAGACTGTCCATAACCGTTTCACTAAACTTCGTCCGACTAAAATGTTCGTAAGTGCAAAATTATGATAGTCCGTACATTTCACATTAACAGTGTTTTCTTGTAAACAATTATTGGATTTACATTTATTGAGCATAGGCTGCATATACAAAATATAAATCCATCAATTTAAATTTCCAGACTATCATAAACTTGCACTTACGAACATCATAGTCGTGGGGCTTATGTATCTATGAGCAGTGTGGATCCGGATCAAATAGCACGCTCCGGTAGCCGGATAACGAGCTTGTTAGCAGCACGACAGGTGATTCATTATTGGAATGTGGAACAGTGCAGATCTTGATTAAACTGCAAATGCACAGGCTGATCTGGATCTACACTGGCCACAAAAGCCATACGCTCAATGTCTCCAGTCACAGCAATATACTACCAGAAGATATAAATATGTTAGTCATGAACTGGCCAAGTCTATGATATATGTCGGTACAGGTAGATTAAAGTGCGCAACACGGACTGTGCGTCCACACTGTCCGTCCGTCAAGCGTCCGTATCGTCTTTCCTCTCACCGCCAAAGTGATCGTCGATGATGTTGACGTGGTCGGCGACTGTGCTGTCGGCCCGCTCCGAGTGCGCATGCTCCTTGGATGGGCGGGGCTTCAATGAGCTGGATTGGGCGTCCATCATTTTGCAATCGTCTCTGTTAAAAGTGGCTCTAAACGCATCCGAGTCACGCACTGATGACTTCTGAAATGAAGAAGATAACACATTTGAGACAAACCATGTGATCTTGTACCTAAGAAGATGTGCAATGTTACATGAACAATATCTACAGAAACTGTGATATTCTGTCAATGACGTCAAAAGTTGACGACGTTTCATAAGAAATGCGAAATTATATTCCGCATTGACTCGACTATGAACATTTCATCAACTTTCGATGGCATTTACGCAATAAATCGTACATTTTGTAAATATTTTTTCATGAGATATCTACGGTGGCACAGAGGGGACATGGAACTATTTTTTACTTTCGCGTGTGCACGCAATATGTTTTGCGTGCGCACGCAATATGTTTTGCGTGCGCACGCGATAGGTTTTGCGTGCGCACGCAAAACCCTATCGCGTGCGCACGCAAAACCTATTGCGTGCGCACACGAAAGTAAAACATATTTCCATGCAAATTATTTATCACACACATATTCTACCATGTCCATGTTCCATAATACTGTAGAAGCTCTCTAAACCAGATTCCCAGGGTGTCCGGATTAGAGAGGTTCCACTGTAAAACGGACAGACAACTACTCCAAGACACGTATGGGTGCTTTGTGATCGCGGACAGACATACTTAGCGCGGATAAATGGCAATGAACCCGGTTACAATTGTGTAGAACTAACTTGTATTTGTGTCTGGTTTAGAGAGGTTCGACTGTAACTCGAGGACAAAAGTCGGGAATACGCGTAACGTGGCATAATTGTATTTACACCATGTTCTCGAGCTGAAACTTTCTTAAATTGAAAAATGAAAGTGAATGGGTTGAACGTCCCAGCAACAGCTAAGGTCATATAGAAAACGGACCTCAGTTAAAAAGCTCATCCGACAGACCAGGGGGTTGGACATATTATATACGAATTATCACACCACTGTGAGAATTGAACTCACAACCCCGGTATTGAAGTCCAATGCCATATTCCATACGCCACAACCCAGCCCTTTATTGAATTAAATTAAATTGTCACCGATAATCACCGAACACGATTATTAAGAATATATACATGTACATAAACTAGTGCGGTTTTATTGCTCATAACAATGGAACGAACCTCACTAAACCGGGCACCCAAAAAATAAAAAAGTGATCTCATTTTGAGAGGTTTCTGGTAAACGCATCTCAGATAATAATGCACGTTCATGATTGAAAAATACATAAATATGTCCCAGAATGGTCATATGCTGATTTACAGTGAAGCCTCTCTAAACCGGACACCCTGGGACCTCCCAGGTGTCCGGTTTAGAGAGGTTTCACTGTATTTCTTTATGGCAAGAACGTCACCATATAACCAGTCATGTTTCAGTACTTTGACTCAGCTAGTTAACTATGCCGGTTTTCCTGTAATATTCACTATGTCATTATGAAGCCATACTCATCGCGCATGTATGCAGTTTGTAGTATAAGTAATAGTTATAGTCACATATAGAATTTTTAATAACTTAATTTATTAAAAATTCAATTTGGGTTAGGATAACTTACATATTGTTTATCCATCCCAGTCGTTAAGCTCCGCCCCTAAACGTAATTTCGAATCGCTATATTAGTATATATGTGATTGACAGTGTGACACGAAGTCAGCGCGCGCGTGTGTGTGGTAATATGCTTTGTGTCTAGTGAACTGATGACAAGAAGGCATACAATAATTTCTAAATATAACACTGAACATTTAATGATTACTTTAAGACATATTGGTGAATATTGGTGAATGCCGTTGAGAAACTGGTCGAGAAACTGGGGTAAACAATAATTAATAATGCATTTCACAAAATTCCTGTGTGACATATTCCAGAAGTGTACTCTACCGCCTACGCTAATCTTGTCAGTAATTATTATTTTGTTTATTTCAAAATACTTGAATATTGTACTTGAAGTCAAGTAGCTTGACTGGCTGAGGCGGAGCTATGCTACATCTCAGGCACAGCCAATCGAACTGCTAGATTGTGAGTCGATTTGGCCAATAGATGCTAAGAAACGTTGACACCTCGGCAAGACTAACACAATACAATACAATACAATATATTTTATATACAGGTATAATCATTTAGTAATATGTATTCTAATGATAGTGATGCGCGTTGGTATCAGGTTATTCATATGCAAATGAGGCATGATGTTTTTTTTAACATTTTAGTCGTAAGAAGTTTAGTGAAACGGGCCATTGAAAACAATCTGTATTGCTTGTTAGAAGCATGACGGGTGGAATGTCGAACAGTGCAGATCCTGATCAGACTGTGCGGAAGCTCATGCTAATCTGTGTCTACACTGGTAGAAAAGCCCATACAAGAAAAGCTCCGTTTATCCCGTCACAGCCACTATATTTTGATATATCCTATCTGGGGCCCGTTTCACTAAACTTCTTACGACTAAAATGTTCGTAAGTGCAAATTTAGGATCGTCTGTAAATTTAAATTTATGGATTTACATTTATTGAGCATAGGCTGCATATGCAGCCTATGCTCAATAAATGTAAATCCAATAATTATTTACAAGAAAACAATGTTAATGTGAAATTTATAGACTATCATAATTTTGCACTTACGAACATTTTAGTCGTACGAAGTTTAGTGAAACAGGCCCCAGATATATAGAGAATAACAGGGGCGGATCCAGCATTTGGGGAACGGGGGGGGGGGGGTTGTTCTAGTTGCGAAGGTAACTCTTGCAATCTACTTCCGTAAATTCAGACTCCAACTGGTGGTAAACTCCGTGGCTGAACGGGGGGGGGGGGGGGGTATTGCAACCCCGGAACGGAACCCCTCCAAATCCGCCCCTGTGATATATAGAGGATCTTACGTATCTGCGAAGTTGTATAGCCTGAAGAAAGAAGCAAAGTGATGATTTAATATGATGTTTCTGAAAGTTATAGTTAATGAGTATGTATTATAGTTAATTAGTATATTGCTATATACTATACCTCGTTTAGAGTAGAGTTGATGTTGGATGAAACAATCGATTGAAGTTCCGCCGATTCTGAAAAAGAAACATTGTTGATGTGTTTCTTGGTCATGTATCGCAGGTTATACTTTATATTATAGTTGCACCATGCCATTAGTCACAACGTATTGTAAACGTTTCAGTATATATGTTCAAGGTGCATGTTCACGTGTTTACTGGTAGGTTCAGTTTATTACAAAAGCAGATCAGTACAGAGCGACGTTGCACCTAACACCTGTATGTTTTTCTGTAACTGTCTTATTATACCCACTTTTTTTGTAAAAAAAAACGGGTATATTGTTTTCGTCACGGGTGTCCGTCCGTCCGTACGTCCGTACGTCCGTCCGTACGTCCGTCACGTTTCTTGTAACTCGAAAAACTTTTTCACCTTCATACCTACGCGCCTGATATTTGGTATGTAGCTTCGTTATCATGTGCAGATGCGCAAAGTGAATTTGGATTTTTGATCCGACCCTCCATCATGGATTATCTCCCCCTTTCGGACTCAGAATTTCCCATTTTTTCCTCGTAACTCGAAAAACTTTTTCACCTTCATACCTACGCGCCTCATATTTGCTATGTAGCTTCGTTATCATGTGCAGATGCGCAAAGTGAATTTGGATTTTTGATCCGACCCTCCATCATGGATTATCTCCCCTTTCGGACTCAGAATTTCCCATTTTTTCCTCGTAACTCGAAAAACTTTTTCACCTTCATACCTACGCGCCTCATATTTGCTATGTAGCTTCGTTATCATGTGCAGATGCGCAAAGTGAATTCGGATTTTGGATCCGACCCTCCATCATGGATTATCTCCCCCTTTCGGACTCACAATTTCCCATTTTTTCCTTGTAACTCGAAAAACTTTTTCACCTTCATACCTACGCGCCTGATATTTGGTATGTAGCTTCGTTATCATGTGCAGATGCGCAAAGTGAATTTGGATTTTTGATCCGACCCTCCATCATGGATTATCTCCCCCTTTCGGACTCACAATTTCCCATTTTTTCCTTGTAACTCGAAAAACTTTTTCACCTTCATTACCTACGCGCCTCATATTTGCTATGTAGCTTCGTTATCATGTGCAGATGCGCAAAGTGAATTCGGATTTTTGATCCGACCCTCCATCATGGATTATCTCCACCTTTCGGACTCACAATTTCCCATTTTTTCCTTGTAACTCGAAAAACTTTTTCACCTTCATACCTACGCTCCTGATATTTGGTATGTAGCTTCGTTATCATGTGCAGATGCGCAAAGTGAATTCGGATTTTGGATCCGACCCTCCATCATGGATTATCTCCCCCTTTCGGACTCACAATTTCCCATTTTTTTCCTTGTAACTCGAAAAACTTTTTCACCTTCATACCTACGCGCCTGATATTTGGTATGTAGCTTCGTTATCATGTGCAGATGTGCAAAGTGAATTCGGATTTTTGATCCGACCCTCCATCATGGATTATCTCCCCCTTTCGGACTCACAATTTCCCTATTTTTCATTGTAAGTCGAAAAACTTTCTCACCTTAATACCTACATTTCTGATATTTGATATGTAGCTTCGTTATGATGTGCAAAGTGAATTCCGATTTTTGATCGGACCTTCCATCATGGATTATCTCCCCCTTTCGGATTTTTCCTCGTAGGTCGATAAACTTTTTCCCCTTAATACCTACACGTCTGATATTTGGTTCGTAGCTTCGTTTTGATGTGCTGATGCGCAAAGTGAATTCGGATTTTTTATCCGACCCTCCATCATGGATTACCTCCCCCTTTCGGACTTAGCATTTGGGGAAAGTGGGTATATTGCGATGGCGCGCCATCGACTTTTTCTAGTTTTAATAGTTATTATACAAGTGTCATATGATTTTTAAGGACCCGTGGGGCCGGCTCCTGATCATCAAGTGATTCATGCATACTTGCTTCGTAAATGTGATGGGATATATGCCTAACATACACCAAGGTGCATGATCACGTGGTTAAAACAACAACAACGTCGCCCACTCCAAAGTAATTATTATTTGATATTTTTCTTAATATGCAACGGATTTTGATGAAATATGGCGCAGCAAACGCGTCTTCATGAGATGCATTTGGTGGTCCAGTGAGTCTGGCACAGACTTATGTCGTTTTTGCAAAGAATCGATTTCCACGGAAATCGATTGTTCGCAAAAACTACAGAAGTTTGGGCGAAAATACAGAGACCACCAAATTCAGCTTAACAAGACGCGTTTGATGCGCCATGTACACTAACAATATACTGCGCATCAGCAGGCCCATACGCAGGAATTATTTTAGGGGGGTGCGTTATCGACGGCGCGATGGGCTAAACATTGTTTTTGCACACCCACGGACAGACCTCGGCAGAGAAACCCTTTCACCCCTAAGTAACTGGAATGGATTTTGATTTGTTAATTTTGCGACCAATCTAAATCATCACAAACTGATTTTTCAGACCAGTCCATTTATGAACATGGGTGTTTTTGTTCTCAAAATTATGAAAATTAATTGCAAAAAGTGCAGATCCTGATGAGACGGCTCGTTACGAGCCGGTTCAACTGGATCTACACTGTTTTCCAATACCACTATGCAGGCCTGCGGGTTAAATGAGTGAAAGGGTTAAGGGGGCTGCGTACGCACCCGTCGCACCACCTCTGCTATGGAAGGGGATATCCGCCACTACATTGCATGCTGCTTCATGACAATGCAGTCGACCATTGTTACATGTCATCCTGCATCCTACCTCGATTGGCTATTTGACATTGTTACATGTCATCCTGCACTGCGGCTATTCGTTACTGCTTAATGACAACTCCATCGTGCATTATTACATTTCACATTGCATACCTCGATTGGCTATTTGACATTGTTACATGTCATCCTGCATATTGGCTATACAATACTGCTTAATGACAACTCCATCTTGCATTATTACATTGCACATTGGCTATTTCACATTGTTACATGCCATATTCTGCCATGTGTCATTCAGCTTACTGCTTGCTGGGATGCGAATTCCGCCGAATGACGCATGCAAGCACGCAGAATGGCCCATGTCAGAATATGAAATGGCCGAATGAGGGATGCCAGCATCGCAGTAAGCAGTAGGCCGAATGAAACTTGGCAAAATGTGCAACGCCCTCTGTTGTCATAATGGGAACGCTTCCATTATGACGCCAGTTGGCGCTCCAAAATAAGTACAGTAGATGTTTTTTTCTTGTGGTCTTTTGTCTCTGTGCCACCGCGGACGTAATGTATTTAAAGTGGTAGACCACCGCGGGCATAGCCTACCTGTCCCCCGCGATCACTGTTTCAGGCAGTGGGATCGCGGTGACAGCATCCTGGTCACTGTGATGCACTGCCCGAACGATATCACGGTGATTCGCCGTGGTCGTTCCACGGGGGATCACCGCGATTGCGTATCTACCTGTATAAATGCATGTACGCGAAGGTACAGTACTTTAGCAAAATAAAACATTTTTGTTTGTATGAGAAACGATGAAAGCCGAAACACGCCGAATGCCTGTGTGAAATATATGTTAATAGGTGTGAACGTTCAAAATGTAGTTCGCTGATCTCATTAGATCCATAAGTAAAATGATATGGCGGTTACAGCTTTACCGATGAAAGCCGAAACCCGCCGAATGCCTGTGATATTTTAGCGGCAATTTAAAGCTTTGATCTTGTACCAAATATGTGGCTGTAGTCCTAATGGGGCTTATGACATCGGCGACCAACGAAGATTCAAACCAGTCTGCTCACCAGGGGGCCGTTTCACTAAACTTCGTACGACAAAAATGTTCGCAAGTGCAAAATTATGATATAACAATGTTTTCTTGTAAACAATCAATGGATTTACATTTATTAAGCATAGACTGCATATACAGCCTATGCTCAATAAATGTAAATCCATCAATTGAAATTTCCAGACGATCCTAAATTTGCACTTACGAACATTTTTAATCCTACCTAAGTTTAGTGAAACGGGCCCCAGCAGCGGAGTCTCACATGTCCTGCTTATATAAACAATACATGTCCTTAGGCCTAAACAAAGTATTGTGGTGCGGGGAACCCGACCCTACCTAGCAAAACACTCCCGACCCTATACTTTTTTGGCCGTTTTAAAAAAAATGCCGCTTGATTGATCTAGAACATAACTAAGTAGACTGTCCATAACTGTCCCTGGGGGCCGTTTCACTAAACTTCGTCCGACTAAAATGTTCGTAAGTGCAAAATTATGATAGTCCGTACATTTCACATTAACAGTGTTTTCTTGTAAACAATTATTGGATTTACATTTATTGAGCATAGGCTGCATATGCAAAACATAAATCCATCAATTTAAATTTCCAGACTATTATAACTTGCACTTACGAACATCATAGCGGGGGTCGTGGGGCTTATGTATCTATGAGCAGTGTGGATCCAGATCAAATAGCACGCTCCGGTAACCGGATAACGAGCTTGTTAGTAGCACGACAGGTGATTCATTATTGGAATGTGGAACAGTGCAGATCTTGATCAAACTGCAAATGCACAGGCTGATCTGGATCTACACTGGCCACAAAAGCCATACGCTCAATGTCTCCAGCACAGCAATATACTACCAGAAGATATAAATATGTTAGTCATGAACTGCCAAGTCTAAGATATATGTCGGTACAGGTAGATTAAAGTGCGCAACACGGACTGTGCGTCCACACTGTCCGTCCGTCAAGCGTCCGTATCGTCTTTCCTCTCAACCGCCAAAGTGATCGTCGGTGATGTTGACGTGGTCGGCGACTGTGCTGTCGGCCCGCTCCGATGCGCATGCTCCTTGGATTGGCAGGGGCTTCATGAGCTGGATTGGGCCTCCATCATTTTGCAATCGTCAGTGTTAAAAGTGGCTCTAAACGTATACGAGTCACGCAATGATGACTCCTGAAATGAAGAAGATAACACATTTGAGACAAACCATGTGATCTTGTACCTAAGAAGATGTGCAATGTTACATGAACAATATCTACAGAAACTGTGATATCTTCTGTCAATGACGTCCAAAGTTGACGAAGTTTCATAAGAAATGCGAAATTCTATTCCGCATTGACTCGACTCTGAACATTTCATGAACATCAACTTTCGATGGCATTTACGCAATAAATCGTACATTTTGTAAATATTTTTTCATGAGATATCTACGGTGGTACAGAGGGGACATGGGTTTTTTACTTTCGCGTGTGCACGCAATAAGTTTTGCGTGCGCACGCAATATGTTTTGCGTGCGCAAGCGATAGGTTTTGCGTGCGCACGCAAAACCCTATCGCGTGCGCACGCAAAACCTTTTGCGTGAGCACGCGAAAGTAAAACATATTTCCATGCAAATTATATTCTACCATGTCCATGTTTCATAATACTGTAGAAGCTCCCTAAACCGGACACCCTGGGAGGTTCCCAGGGTGACCGGATTAGAGAGGTTCCACTGTAAAACGGACATACAACTACTCCAAGACACGTATGGGTGCGTTGTGATCGCGGACAAACATACTTAGCGGAGATAAATGTCAATGAACCCGATTACAATTGTGTAGAACTAACTTTTATTTGTGTCTGGTTTAGAGAGGTTCGACTGTAACTCGAGGACAAAAGTCGGGAATACGCGTAACGTGGCATAATTGTATTTTATCATGTTCTCGAGCTGAAACTTTATTAAATTGAAAAATGAAAGGGAATGGGTTGAACGTCCCAGCAACAGCTAAGGTCATATAGAAAACTGACCACAGTTAAAAATCTCATCCGACAGACCAGGGGGTTGGAAATATTATATACGAATTATCACGCCACTGTGAGAATTGAACTCACAACCCCGGTATTGAAGTCCAATGCCATATTCCATAGGCCACAACCCAGCCCTTTATTGAATTAAATTAAATTGTCACCGATAATCACCGAACACGATTATTAAGAATATATACATGTACATGAACTAGTGCGGTTTTATTGCTCATACAATGGAACGAACCTCACTAAACCGGGCACCCAGAAAATGTGATCTCATTTTGAGAGGTTTCTTGGTAAACGCATCTCAGATAATAATGCACGTTCATGATTGCAAAATACATAAATATGTCCCAGAATGGTCATATGTCTGATTTACAGTGAAGCCTCTCTAAACCGGACACCCTGGGGACCTCCCAGGGTGTCCGGTTTAGAGAGGTTTCACTGTATTTCTTTATGGCAAGAACGTCACCAATATAACCAGTCATGTTTCAGTACTTTGACTCAGCTAGTTAACTATGCCGGTTTCCTGTAATATTCACTATGTCATTATGAAGCCATACTCATCGCGCATGTATGCAGTTTGTAGTATAAGTAATAGTTATAGTTCACATATAGAATTTTTAATAACTTAATTTATTAAAAATTCAATTTGGGTTAGGATAACTTACATATTGTTTATCCATCCCAGTCGTTAAGCTCCGCCCCTAAACGTAATTTCGAATCGCTATATTAGTATATATGTGATTGACAGTGTGACACGAAGTCAGAGCGCGCGTGTGTGTGGTAATATGCTTTGTGTCTAATGAACTGATGACAAGAAGGCATACAATAATTTCTAAATATAACACTGAACATTTAATGATTAATTTAAGACATATTGGTGAATATTGGTGAATGCCGTTGAGAAAGTGGTCGAGAAACTGGGGTAAACAATAATTAATAATGCATTTCACAAAATTCCTGTGTGGCATATTCCAGAAGTGTACTCTACCGCCTACGCTAATCTTGTCAGTAATTATTATTTTGTTTATTTCAAAATACTTGAATATTGTACTTGAAGTCAAGTAGCTTGACTGGCTGAGGCGGAGCTGTGCTACAGCTCAGGCACAGCCAATCGAACTGCTAGATTGCGAGTCGATTTGGCCAATAGATGCTAAGAAACGTTGACACCTCGGCAAGACTAACACAGGTGTGGGTATGCACAGGTGGAAGACCCAGACCTGTGACACAAACAAATGTGACATACCTTGGCATAGCACAGGCTCCACCATCCCCCGTCACGTCATTGACCCTCTCAGTCACTGGATCGCCTTGTACTGAACTGTGATATAGGAAATGGCAGGCTGGTGTTTTTTGATATCAATTGTTTATTGTATATCAGCAATGCTAGGAAACGCGTAGGAATTCCTCGACGAGCCTGATAAACTTGATATCAGAAGACACCAGTATAGTATTCTATTTATCAAGTAACGGTTTATGAATGCCCATGATCAAATATAAACTAGTTTTCGTTGAATAGAAACGCAGGCTTGATTACATTGCGTCTTTACACTGACGTTACTCGGTAGCGCCATGTGATGCCGTTCGACCAATGAAATGTCAGTTTTCAATTTATTACATTATAACCCGGATGTTCGTATGAGTCAATGCGTGATACGACATTATGTTATCAGTCAGATCGTATTGGGCCAATACAGAGCTCGTTACCTGATATAATGGTGTGCACCTGATACGACATTATGTTATCAGTCAGTTCGTATGCCTGATACGACATTATGTTAATCAGTCAGTGCGTATTTGGCCAATACATAGCTCGTTACCTGACAAGATGGTGTGTATCATTGCCGACAGGAGGTAAGCGTAAAGAAGAATCTTCAGTACGACACGCACATTCATTCTCCGGTCTACAGACGTCTTGGCGATCACTAGACTCCGCTAGATGTTCGTCTAGCGCCTTCCCCTTGTACGGTTTGTTGGCGAACTCGTCCCGTGGATTATTGAAGTTATCGGACGGTTCGGAATCACCGATTTTATTGTCAGACAGTACGTTGTGGATCGGCCGTGGTAAACCGCCATCCTTGGTTGGCGCCGCGGAGACATTCGTGTTGTCTTCCAAGCTTTGGTCATCGCGTCGGTCAGTCAGGTTCTCTACGCGCTCGTCTAACGCCACGGAGGAATTGCTCAACTATAGGAGAAATTAAACCGAAATAGAAATAGAACTTACATGAGTGATGATTTAAATTGGGGGTCACAACTATTAGGTATAAAATGTTCTTCAGGTATAATCATTTAGTAATATGTATTTTAATGATAGTGATGCGCGTTGGTATCAGGTTATTCATATGCAAATGAGGCAGGTGTTTTTTTTATTTTTTTTTAAACATTTTAGTCGTAAGAAGTTTAGTGAAACGGGCCATTGAAAACAATCTGTATTGCTTGTTAGAAGCATGACGGGTGGAATGTCGAACATGCAGATCCTGATCAGACTGTGCGGAAGCTCATGCTAATCTGTGTCTACACTGGTAGAAAAGCCCATAAAAGAAAAGCGCCATTTATCCCGTCACAGCCACTACATTTTGATATATCCTATCTGGGGCCCGTTTCACTAAACTTCTTACGACTAAAATGTTCGTAAGTGCAAATTTAAGATCTTCTGTAAATTTAAATTTATGGATTTACATTTATTGAGCATAGGCTGCATATGCAGCCTATGCTCAATAAATGTAAATCCAATAATTATTTACAAGAAAACAATGTTAATGTGAAATTTACAGACTATCATAATTTTGCACTTACGAACATTTTAGTCGTACGAAGTTTAGTGAAACAGGCCCCAGATATATATAGAATATCAGGGGCGGATCCAGCATTTGGGGAACGGGGGCGGGGGGGGGGTTGTCTAGTTGCGAAGGCAACTCTTGCAATCTATTCCCGTAAATTCAGACTCCAACTGGTGGTAAACTGTGATCTATGTAAACTCCGTGGCTGAACGGGGGGGGGGGTGGGGTGTTGCAACCGCGGAACGGAACCCCTCCAAATCCGCCCCTGTGATATATAGAGGATCTTACGTATCTGCGAAGTTGTATAGCCTGAAGAAAGAAGCAAAGTGATGATTTAATATGATGTTTATGAAAGTTATAGTTAATGAGTATGTATTATAGTTAATGAGTATGTATTATAGTTAATGAGTATATTGTTATATACTATACCTCGCTTAGAGCGGAGTTGATGCTGGATGAAACAGTAGATTTAAGTTCCGCCGATTCTGAAAAAGAAACATTGTTGATGTGTTTCGATGTCATGTATCGCAGGTTATACTTTATATTATAGTTGCACCATGCCATTAGTCACAACGTATTGTAAACGTTTCAGTATATATGTTCAAGGTGCATGTTCACGTGTTTACTGGTAGGTTCAGTTTATTACAAAAGCAGATCAGTACAGAGCGACGTTGCACCTAACACCTGTATGTTTTTTTGTAGCTGTCTTATTTTAATAGTTATTATACAAGTGTCATATGATTTTTAAGGACCCGTGGGGCCGGCTCCTGATCATCAAGTGATTCATGCATACTTGCTTCGTAAATGTGATGGGATATATGCCTAACATACACCAAGGTGCATGATCACGTGGTTAAAACAACAACAACGTCGCCCACTCCAAAGTAAGTATTATTTGATATTTTTCTTAATATGCAACGGATTTTGATGAAATATGGCGCAGCAAACGCGTCTTCATGAGATGCATTTGGTGGTCCAGTGAGTCTGGCACAGACTTATGTCGTTTTTGCAAAGAATCGATTTCCACGGAAATCGATTGTTCGCAAAAACTACAGAAGTTTGGGCGAAAATACAGAGACCACCAAATTCAGCTTAACAAGACGCGTTTGATGCGCCATATTTCATCAAAATCCGTTACGTATACATTGTACACGTGAACATTCTCTTCTTACTACATCCTACACAGTGCATGTAGATGCCATGTCGGCCATCTTAGTGTGTACAAGCCATCGACCAGTTTTACCTCTTATTGAGTTTGGCAAACACATGAATAACATGTGGTGCAACATGATGGAAGACATCAGCAAGGTGTATGATCACGTGGTACTAACAACAACAAGTACCGATTCAAAGTACGTATTCTTGTATAGTGTCCTTATTACGTAACGGATTTTGATGAAATATGGCGCATCAAACGCGTCTTGTTAAGCTGCCTTTGGTGGTCTCTGTATTTTTGCACAAAGTTATGTCGTTTTAGCGAAGATTCTTCACAAAAACGACATAAGTCTGTGCCAAACTCCATAGACCACCAAATGCAGCTCATGAAGACGCATTTTCTGCGCCATATTTCATAAAAATCCGTTGTATATTAAGGCAAATATCAAATAATACTTACTTTGGAGTGGGCGACGTTGTTGTTGTTGTAACCACGTGATCATGCACCTTGATAAGACTACAGCGTGATATGTGTTGTTTTCATCAAATTGATATACACAGTCTGCTATCTGAAGGGTTTGTTGACTCTTTGTTAAAATTCAGTAAAGACTGTGTAACAGTAAGAACAATACACAGTGCTGTAGATATATACCTGTATTGCCATACTGTATTGAATCCAGTGACTTGTAAGCAGTTATCTAAGTGTATTGTCACTACTGTATACGTGCCTGCTATGCGATTAAATACGGCCTGTACCTGTGGTAGGTGTACTTCTAATAATAGACAGTGCATCAGTTTGACATTTTACACATTGAAAAAGTATCCATTGTATAATGTGAGAGTCACGGTAGAAAAGCTCAGATATCTAGCTTTTTTGTGTAGTCTGCTGAAATAATATTTATATGACGTTGTTGTCCTATATATCTGTAGCCCATTTCACCAACATTGCAAAGTATACTTTTCTAGCAAAGTATACTTTGAGGGAGAAATTTTAAATTTTAGGATAAATGTATTAATTGTTATTATACTGAATTTATTACATTATCACATGTGATAATGTAATAAATTCGGTATAATAATTCTGAATACTTTTAATCATCAAATATATGCAGTTCATGAAAAATAAATGATTTCTCCCTCAGAGTATACTTTGCAAATTGTATTATATTTGCTACCATATTATTGACAGTACGTGTCAAACGCTCCAAGGGATGAAGCTATCCGATAACATGTACAAACTAAAACGGCGGAGATGGCAACTCAATGCACTGTATAATATACTCTAAGAAGAACAGGGTCAGCTATACTTTATATAGATATTCAGTCACATGTATGATTCTACTACAATTGAAACAAAAGGTCAAATTCTATGAAATAAGTCCTTAATGCAATGTGTTATTAAACCATATTATTTAGCGCTGTAATAAACATTTCCAATAATATTTTTAGAATAATAATGTTTACTACTCGTATATGTTCATGTCAAAACAGTATGTAAATCTTTAAATAAGTCACGGAATGCGGAACATAACGTGTTTGGAATAGAAATATCATTTAATTTATGATTATTATTTACCGTTCACAGGTACTTGTACTTGAAATGATTGCATAGATGATCATGCACTTTAGAATTTAAATTTTTTTATGCGACTATAAACGTTTGTTGACATTTTGTATTCAATTGTTGTTTGTTGCTTAGAATACGGGAAACAAACATGGTTTTACAGCACGTTAGAATCATTTCCATTGGAAATGATTCTAAAGTGCTATCAAACCATGTTTTTGAGACGAAACATGGCAAATAGAACACAAACAACAGACGATAAAATTGTATTCAGCATTGCAAGGGTTAATGAACGGATGCCCCCACCGCTATAGGTAAAATAGACATTACGTGTGTAAAACTTGGATATGACCCCGTGGCATACTGTACTTTAACTGGAGAAACTCTTACAAACTTTTTCGACTTTCTATGTAAATGTACACGGACGGATGTACGGACGGATGTACGGACGGACGTATGGAACATCAAGAGCAACGCAATATGCCTAATCATATGCACATTCTATACCAAACCCGAAGTCTCTGTCGGCGTTACAGATAGAGAATTTGGGTTAATTCTATACAATGATTGATACATGATATACGATCATATTTCGGCGACTGTGTGCAATATTTATTGGAGCGTCGTATGTTATCATATTTCTCTTCCTTATCGACTATGGTTCATAGAACGTGGTGCGGTGTGAAATATATTGCAATGTTACCAATATACAAGTTACGTCACCTCCCGTGAGTTACACGTATTAGTACTGGGTATTTTGACAAAATTGGTGAGTTCTGTCGTGTGTAATAATTGAGCGTTAGTAGTTGCACAAAACTATGTAAATTACCCAAAATCAACGAAAACCACCCAAATATATCCAAAATTCACCAAAATACCCATGTGACACCAACATACTGACCATCCGCTCAAACACCTGTGGAAATGACCGTTCGTAATGTAATAACACGGTGTATTAAATACACTAGTGTAATAATTATGCACACGAGACTGTTGCGGACAACGTGCTTGGTGTGAATGACGCTGGAGTTATGCAATAAATAAAATCTAATACATGTGTTGATTTAAATGTGACTGGAGAAATGGGGCTGATTGGATTTGCGACCAGCAAACACGCAGTCTGATAAGGATTTGCACTGTTCGCAAGTCCATCAATGAACCACCCATCCACAGGTGGAAGACTCGGACCTATGACACCAAAAATATGCCTATTAAAAGAAAATCCCATTACCCCACCCACTTGGTCTCGTACATTACCATCTTATATACAGAAAGGTGAATAACATTGTGGCCATTATAGAAAGAGCCCTCTCGTTTCCGACTCGCACAAACACAATACACATCGATTAAATGTATGATTTCTGTCGCTGGCAATCGATAAAGGTATTAGGTGTGTGAATATATTCACTTCAAATCGCTCTTTCCAGCATTTATTCAGTTATTCGCATTTTGTATACACCATCCAAAGCGAAATTTGCGTGTACGAAAGAATCTCACACAGAATCGGAGGCCGTCCGGCGTGGATTATCGGTCATATTTCACCAATAACTGATCGCCAGCTCAAACTAAAATGATGCACCATGACCATACAAAGTTCGTCCAATTGTGATCGTTCACCGATCTAAAAAACACCTTTTTTCTACTTTCATTTATGATTCGCGTACTATCAGATTATGTCTTCCGCAATCCCGAAATAGGTTGAATGACGTCATACAGTTTAGATTTAGCCAATCAGAGATGTTCTTTACATAGACGCTTCCGGTTGTATTATGGAAGATGGTGCATTGACCCAGTTCCAGATAATGAACGAAATTAGACAAAAACGTGTTTTTTAGATCGGTGAACGATCACAATTGGACGAACTTTGTATGGTTGGAGTTTCTAATGTATATGGTCATGGTGCACCACTTTAGTTTGAGCTGGCGATCAGCTATCGGCCAAATATGACCGATAATCCACGCCGGACGGCCTCCGTCCGATTCTGTGTGAGATTCTTTCGTACACGCAACTTTGGATGGTGTATACAAAATGCGAAAAACTGAATAAATGCTGGGGTAATCAAAACGCGAATAACTCAATAAATACTTGAAACAGCGATTTGAAGTGAGTATATTCACACACCTAATACCTTTATCGATTGTCAGAGACATATTTCATACATTTAATCGATGTTTATTGTGTTTGTGCGAATCGGAAAAGAGCGGGCTCTTTCTATAATAGCCATATTTATACCCACCTTCTATAAATAGAAGATGGTAATGTACGAGACCAAGTGGGTGGGGTAATGGGATTTTTTTTTAATAGGCATATTTTTGGTGTCATAGGTCCGAGTCTTCCACCTGTGTACCCATCGTGCTTCTAACAAACAATATTGGTCTTTGTCATGCTACAGGAGTGTGCTATTTTATAACGAGCTACACTGGTCACAAATCCCCATTTCTCCAGTCACAGGCACACATAAGTAAGCTATTTTAAAGGTAAGTGCCCACTCAGTACGTTATAGAGGGAGGCAGATAGTTATGTATATATGACATATTACTAAATGATGTTCTCTGTATAGTAGGCACTCGTAAGTTTTAGAACTGGTGAAATAGTGACACAAGTATGCACTTATTTAATTCCTATAAAGAACACTTTGTTTGTGCCTACTGAGTGGGCATGTACCTTTAATACACCCCACGGTGTCCGGTTTCGACAGGTTCCGCTGTAATTATTGAATATGACCGCCCTAAGATATGTTTGCATGCTTTTAATCATGAACAGACGTTAACATCAGACATAAATATCAGTGAAACCAATCAAATTAATCAAAGAAATGCGTCCTCGGTGTCCGGTTTAGAGAGAGAGGTTGCACTGTACATGTTATAGGCAAGGAAACTTTGAAATGCTTGCCCAACTAAAACCAGGCCTGCTATATAGCTATGAATACCAGCAGCAATCGTAATACATTGCCACCTGTGCTAATATCGCCAACTACTTATTACAAAATACTTGAAAATACCGACCCACCACAAACCTATCACGGGGAAAATAAATATTTTCAACCTGAAAAAAAAATAAATAAAATACTTGAATATTATATTGTGTTTGAAAGTAAGCAGGTTGATTGGCTGGGCCTGAGCTGTGCTACAGCTCAGGCACAGCCAATCAAACTGCTTGATTGCGAGTTGATATCGCCAATGTGTGTTTAGAAACGTTGTCGCAGGAGGTGTTGTATATGGTGCAAGCAATGACAGTAGCGCAAGTGATAGTAACAAGACATTCCCTACGACATCGACATGCGTCAGTGTGAATGTGATTGCCTGTATGGTTAATGTGTTCGTTATGTGGAGAAAATGCTGTTCAGATGATGCAGTTGTATATGCATGAACAACAAATAACTCGGGAACCGTAAAGGATGAATCCCATTGTATATGTTACCCTTCACATTGCTCCCAACCAAAGCATATGGAGACATTTTTGACCATCGTATATAGCAGAAACATAGACTAAAATAACTACGCCCAGTTTATATTTACAGCATGCGCACGTTACCCAATTCCAGCAAACATGATAAAGGTGCGAATATGTCGGCTTGAGCGAATAAGTCCGCGGACACATTCGCTCACGCGGACCTACTCGCACATTTCCCCATGCACCCATTGTAAACCGCTATGGAAGATTGGCCGATTGCGTTATTAACCCTTTGAACCCGAAAGCCCGCTATATCGGTTTATGCAAACAGTGCAGATCCAGATGAGCCGGCTCGTAACGAGCCGTCTCATCAGGATCTGCACTTTTTGAAAGTAATTTTTAAAATTTTTGAGAATAAAAACACCCTCTTTTCATAAATGGACGAATCAGAAAATCATTTTGTGACCATTGGATTGGTCAGAACATTAGCATATCACAGTCCATTCCAGTTCCTTAGGGTTGAAAGGGTTAAGCTGTGTACAACCCAGTCGCTGTGACATAGTGGGTAAGGTACCCGCCCCACAACTGAGAGGTCGAACGTTCGAGGGACCGTTTGGACTGATGTGGCCGGTTGGTGAGTAACCAGGGCCCGGTTGCTCAAAGCCTCTGTTAGCTTAACATACTGTTAAGGATTTAACAGTCTGTTAAGCTAACAGAGGCCAAATTTGAGCAACTGGACCCAGCTAGTTAAATTGAATGCCTGTTGCTTGGTATAACAGATAGGAATTGGGATGTACTGCTTGTTCGATAGAGTGTCTTATATGTCAAATATGACTGACCCTTCAATAGGGGGTGACACTATAATACACAAACTTGACTTTTTTTATCAATCTACCGAGCAGCAAGCAGCGCCATTGCTCCAGATAAAAATACAAACCGGTTGGCCAATAAAGTGAAAAACAGCGTAAATCATGATTGCAGGGGACGTAGAATTATTTTTTTTATTAATTCGTTCCCACGAAATAACAATTTGTTCCCTCAATATAACAATTCGTTCCCACGAATTAATAATTCGTTCCTCAATTTAACAATTCGTTCCCGCGAAATAACACGGGAACGAATTGTTAATTCGTGGGAATTAATTGTTATAGCCTATCGTGCGAACGAATTGTTAATTCGATGGAACGAATTGTTAAAAATTGAGGGAACGAATTGTCATTTCGCGGGAACGAATTGTTAATTTGATGGAACGAATTGTTATATCGTGGGAACGAATTGTTAGTTCGTGGGAACGAATTAATGAAAAAAATCCATGTCAGCTGCGGGGCTCCGTGTGATTAGACCATGTGTGCGCAGCTTTATGTTGGTATACACTTATGTAGTTCAGTGACGTTTTTGCGAAGAATCGATTTCCGTGTACCTGGAGGGACATTTAAATATTATATATTATTAGTTACTATTTAAATATTATTAATTAATATTTAAATATTATATATTATTATTTAATACGGAATACGGAAGCCCTGGAGCGACATTTAAATATTATATATTATTACTTACTATTTAAATATTAGTAATGGACATTTAAATATTATATATTATTACTTACTATTTAAATATTATTAATAATATTTAAATAGTAAGTAATAATATACATTTGTATAATATTTAAATATTAATTACTAATATTTAAATAGTAAGTAATAATATATAATATTTAAATGTCCCTCCAGGGCTTCCGTAGAAATCGAAAACGACAGGGGTCGAGACAGTCCGCAGAGGGGAATCAAGCCGAACACAGATGCGCGTTTTGTGTATGTCAGAACTGAGGCGTGTTTTACTAAGCTTCGTATGACTAAAATGTTCGTAAGTGCAAAATTATGATAGTCTGTAAAATTCACATGAACACTGTATTATTGGATTTAAATGTATTCAGCATATACAGCCTATGTTCAATAAATGTATATCCATTCATTAAAATTGTCAGACGATCCTAAATTTGCACTTACGAACATTTTAGTCGTACGAAGTTTAGTGAAACGGCCCCCAGGTCCATTTCGCCTGGACCCGTGTATTATTTTTGTCATAACATACTTATTATTTCATGAAACAAATGATTTTATGAAACAAAGCGCACGGAAAATTGTGTAATACTGTGTCTGCTTGTCATTTCCTGAACTTTTCAGCCATTTTCGGAAAAGATTTTAGTTCATGTTCCTGCTCTGTGGGGATTAAGACTATTATTAGAGAAGATAAGCCTTAAAAGTTACATATATGTGTTTATCTTTAGTACGTATACTGCTCTACAAAATTTGCAATTGTTCTGATACAGTATGGATACATGTGTTCTGATACTGTACTGTACAACGGGGAATGTCAATAGTACCTCTGTGCACGAGTAATATCTATGTATTTAATGGTTGGAGTTGTCTCCCATTCTCGTGTAGACAGCCTGTCTGCTAGTTCAAGCCGGCTGCTGCACGAGTGCGACGATACAAAGCCAAGCATCGCTCACGACATATCAATTCGAGTGAAAATGTATATACATGTATGAAAGTAAAATTGTTGACATGTCCTTGTGTACACGCAGGTAGAACACAATAATTTAAACCCACCATCATAACACACTGTATTTCAACTAAATAATGTTTTGTTAAGGTAGGTCTCGACTCATATAGCTTGCTGGCACTCGACTTGGCATCGCTTACTTGGCTATAAACGGTTGCCTATTTTTAATGAAAAGTAACCATAGATTGGCTGGTATGGTGTTATGATGAGCCGTGTACCAGACTCGCCCTATCTGTCCGGGCCTGTTTTTCCTACAATATTCTTCTTTGTTTGAGATTAGTTACGCTAAATATTGATCATATGGTAACTGCTTGTGTGTGTTCCGGGATTGCTTTTTGCTCGAGGAATCCGTGTGTCTCTTTGTGGCATGCGGGTTCCTGCGAGCGAAAACTATCTCCTGCCCTATACATGCAGCAATACATTTAATGGTATCGTATCTGCACTTGTTTGATATTTGTGATATAACTTTTGTATGTAACTAGGAACATGTCATGTTCACGTTACGAAAAATCAAAATCTTGAATCTTGTATTGATATTGACTAGACAGCAATCACGGATTTTACACAAGTTTTCTCCTTCAGTTAGTTTTATTTCATTAAAATCGGTGAACTAATAAAGAAGACATACTAACATTGAAACGTGAATCGAGGCGCAATTTTACGGAGCCCCGACATGGATTTTTTCCTTAATTCGTTCCCACGAAATAACAATTCGCTCCCTCAATTTAACAATTCGTTCCCTCTAATTAACAATTCGTTCCCACGATATAACAATTCGTTCCCTCGAATTAACAATTCGTTCCCACGAAATGACAATTTGTTCCCTCAAGTTAACAATTCGTTCCCACGATATAACAATTGTTATTATATAACCGTTATAGCAATTGTTATATCGTGGGAACGAATTGCTAAATTGAGGGAACGAATTGTTAATTCGTGGGAATGAATTGTTAATTCGTGTGAAGGAATTGTTAAATTGAGGCAACGAATTGTTATTTCGTGGGAATGAATTAATAAAAATAAGAATTCTACGTGCCCTGTGGGGTTCCGTACAATTTACCCAGTGCTGTATGGTATCCATCATATATAAACGTTTTAACTGTAATAGCTAGAGACTTGAAACTTGGTGTGTGCCTTCTTTATGATGTGTAGATGCGCAAAGTGAATTTAGATTTTGGATTCGACCCACAGTCATGGATTATCTTGGAATTTCCCAAGTTTGCTTTGTAAGAAGTAAAACGTTTTAACCGTAATATGTAGGGACTTAAAACTTGGTGTGTACCTTCCTTATGGTGTGTAGATGCGCAAAGTGAATTTTGATTTTTTATTCGACCCTCAATCATGGATTATCACCTCCTTTTGACTTACAATCTCTGAATTTTGCCTTGTAAGAAGTAAAACATTTTAACCGTAATAGCCAGTTCTTAAAACGTGGTGTGTGCCTTTTTTATGGTGTGTAGATGCGCAGAGTGAATTTCGATTTTTGATTCAACCACTGGTCATGGATTATCTCCCCCTTTTCTACTTTGCATTTAGGATAAGTGGGTATATTGCGATGGCGCACCATCGACTGTGCTCTAGTTTTGAAATAGTGAATAGTGTAGACAGATCTGTAGTGAGACTGGCCCCTTATAGGTTAGATAATGCTAAATGGTCCAAAATCGCCCAGGGGATATACAAAAGTAGTTCGGTATACAACATAGTTCGTGTGGTTTGAGGTCACAGACACAGTTTGCTTGTTAATCTTGATCCATTACTACCAAGTTTCACTTGAGAACATGCTGGGGTGTTTTTAACATCAGGTTTCAGCATATTTATAGCATTTAAAATAAGAAAACTGAACCTGTTTGTCACGTGATGTAAACAGAGTTTCCGTGGCGAAAAAAATGTAAACAATATTGGGGCACATGACGAGGTTGGATTTTTCTTTCTTAAGAGTAAATAAACCTATAATTTAATTCATGCAGGACCAGTACAGACTGGTTGCAGGTCATGTACAGGTAGGTCCCACAGCCTCCATACGAATGGTGAAAGTAGGAGTAGTGGGTGATCCGGTTAAGTTATATAGTAAAGCTATTTGGAGGTTTCTAACTCATTCTATTCTACGGAGCCCCGCAAGGGACGTAGAATTCTTTTTTTAATTAATTCGTTCCCACGAAATAGCAATTCGTTCCCTCAATTTAACAATTCGTTCCCACGAATTAACTATTTGTTCCCACGAATTAACAATTCGTTCCAACGAATTAACACTTCATTCCCTCAATTTAACGAATTGTTATATCGTGGGAACGACTTGTTAATTCGAGGGAACGAATTGTTAAATTGAGGAACAACGAATTGTCATTTCGTGGGAACGAATTGTTAATTCGAGGGAACGAATTGTTATATCGTGGGAACGCATTGTTAATTCGAGGGAACGAATTGTTAAATTGAGGGAACGAATTGTTATTTCGTGGGAACGAATTAATAAAAATCAAAGTACTGAAAGTACTGAACATATGGTACTACAAGATTAAACTAGATTGATTGATTGATTGATTGTTGGTGTTGCAGTTTCATTAACCCTTAAAAGGTACATGCCCACTCAGTAGGTACAACATGTTCTTTACATCAGAGACATCATCTGAGACATTTCCTGGCAAAATAAACATTCATGCGACATTATCCCACGTACTGATTGGCATTATTATACATTTTATATCGGACGTAAATTTACACACTGATATCAGGGGCGATAACCGTGTTTGCTTAGAATGTTAACGGACAGTACTATTTAATCTGTCGAAAATATTATTTTTTCAGGTGACGCATTTCTTTAGTATAAATAATTAAAAAATATCATGCCTCATTTGCATATGAAAATAGCCTGATACCACCGCGCGTCACTATCAGTTATACACTTATTTAATTCCTATAAATGACATTTTGGGCTTACTGAGTGGGCATGTACCTTTAAAGCGCTGGAAACGACAATTGTCGTCTGCTGTTTTAAATATTTTTATATTTTCTCCTCAAAAACATACGATTCTACTGCGATGCCAAAACAGGTTTTTAAACAGATTAAAATATACAAAATGAGCAGACGGCAATTTTATTTTTCAGCGTTTTAATGGTTAAGGGGCAAACTATTGATATGGCACAACTTGAAGTACAGTATGCACTGCTACAGTATGTACCAAAACATTCAACAACATTACAGTAATATCAGAAAGATACGGTAACACATATACAAGACATCATCAATTCAAGTATACAGATTCCAGATATCTATGATCATTATAGATATATTGAAAACTGATTGAAGAGCAATAGTTACAATAATTCCGCCACGGAAGCGGTGTCGCGTCTGAAAATGCCTTATCGGTACATCGCCAAGTCTACTTATGTTTTGTGAATGAAATAGTTGGCCCCGGATCAAGTATGTTAAAACATACAAATGACGTCATTGGGGAACCGCTGACAAAATGTTCAATGTATGGAAGTCCAAACTAGTAGTATAAAGGGAGTCAAAATGATACCACCTGCGGTGGCATCATTTATAACCCTTTATACTACTCCCACCACCCCCGAAAAATCAAAAATTGGTGAACGAGGAAATTGTCTCCCACCAACCACGAAAAATCTAAAATTGGTGTCATAAATACATCATGTTGTTTTCACGTCCAATTGAACAGATAAATTTAATAGGTTATAATAAAATATTATAACAAAATGAATAATAAAATACACAACGAATTGGACGTTTGTAAGATGACTTGGATGAAGCATTTTACGCTGTTGTTTCTACAGTATTAAAACACGGTAAAAATGACAATACTATGTGGTATCGAATACATGAAATATCAGCGTAATTTATTACGCTGCGATAAAAACGTTGCATTTACAATATTAAACCGGCAATTATGTCGCCGGTATAAGTATCAAATTTATGTAATGAAGCGACTAAATAGGATCGGAGAAACACTACCGAAACATTATCAAACTAATTTTATAAAACAGTTTAAAATCAAATATTCGTTGACGGATATGCGTTTCTACGATAACGAAGAAATTGGAAAAATTATTAGAAGAAATTGGAAATTATTGAACAGAAAAAAAACAACTATTAGAGAAAATGGATAATACAATACAATTGGAATTGAATTTTTTTAATAACTGTGTTGAAGAAGTTTACGAAGCTTATGGGGGTTATAATCCTATATATAAATTCTATAAAATGAGAACACTAGGTGATATCGAATACATGAAATACCTACCGCGTAATTTATTACGCTCCGATAAAAACGTTGCATTTACAATATTATACCGGCAATTATGTCAACTATACAATAGGTAAATACAAACATTAAGACGGATAATGCGTATCGGATATGAAACTAAGGTGTATTATATAAAATTGTTAAAACCCAACGATTCGTTTTACGAATATACATTTTCTACGATATCGCTTATAAAGATATTAATAATTTGTAAAAATTAAAAAAAAAAATAGCAAAAGCCTCCACTCGTGCACAACACCCCCAGCGACTGGGCAGATTTCTAGCCGCACCCAGCCACTGGGGTGTTGGGACCTTTCTTAAGCCCACGCATCTGTTGGCTCACATTCTGGGTCGCCTTGAACCCCATTGCCAATTCCTCTATAAGAGAAACCAGCGAAGTAAGGCGAGCCTATGTGTGAATTTGGTTTCCGAAATTGCAAAGCTCTTAGGCAGAAATCTTTTAGGCCGGCACCTTTGAGCTACACAATTACATCGCCAAATACACACATATGCATAGACTGCTACCATTAAACAGACGAGACGGACGTCATACCGGATCAACAACATGGCATGCACGTGATGTGACCAATTGTTGTAAGGTCAACAAACATATATATACTCATCAGTTTCCTATACAACATACAAATTGTGTGCAAATTATAATTATTTATTAATACCTATTGGCGAAAGAAAACATGTGATGATTCGTTATTTTGTTAATTTTATAATTAATTTTATATTTTTTTTTAATAATTTAAAGCTGAACACCCCCTATTATTACATAGTAATTAATTTTATGTTGTAACGACAATGTTTCAATTACACGGGTTATGGCCCATGTGAATTGATAGCCGAGGTAAAACTTCGCCGAGTGTATAAATTTACATGGGTTATGACCCATGCGTAAATTGATAGCCGAGTGTATCAATTACACAGACGGTGTGTGCAGTGTAATCCTCGACTGAATTTTGTAATTCTCAGTGAAAAACACATGTTGTATAGGTATGTAAATTTGTTTACTGCACCAATATAATTAATAATTAATAATTTTTTCAAAATTAGGAAAATTAAGAAAATTATAAAATTAATTTTTTTTTTTTAAATTATTTTATAAAATATCACAATGGTGCTGTAACATTTCCTCCGACTTTATTTCCAAGTTTTACCCTAAATTTATCCCAATCAGTACACTCAATTTTGGGCATGGTGGCGCGCGCCTTGATCCTTATATCATTTTTTAATTCTTCATATCTCCCCATTTCTTCCACCACGGATTCAAACTCTAAATTTGATATTTTCTTATCGGCCAACGCTTTGGACACCATAACGTCGATGCTATTTTTCTTAGACCTAGCGAGAACGGATATTCTATCATGTTTTCTACTTTTTTTCTCGAGTTTTCCACCCACCGCCCTAATTACCATACAAAGTGTTCCAGATAAACGGTAATTCCACTCAAAACCCCTGCAAGTGGAATCATTACAATTGTAGATAGCGTTGCAGCAGTCCCGCCCCACACAACACAGAAACACTTGCCAGAACCGTACTAGATGCTTCAGCTATGTTTGCCGCGCGCTTATATTTGTTAGCGTGTCTTTTCTATTTGCACATTCTCTAAACTAAAATATCCTGCATAGCGACGATATTATTCAACCTAAAATCTGAACTTCTTTCGTTAATTGGATACAGTGTTGGTGGAGTGGTATTGAGAGTTGGATACAGTGTTGGTGGAGTGGTATTGAGAGTTGAATATAGTGATTCGTTCATATTTAAATTTTAGTTCAATATATTAGTATTTACACAATAAGTTCAATTAACAATGAGACAATAGTGGAAGAACTCTCTGAGTCACCGATTTTCGTAACAAAGTTAATAACACTACCTTGGGAAAGTCTAATTCGATCATTACCGGCGAACGAAACAATCGTCGAACTATCTCCAGAGATTTTCGTGACTCCAACCCCCGTTCTTCCCCATCTACTACAATATTTATCGCGACCGCGCCACAGGTTTACCATTAGCATTAACCGAGCAGACCGCCATTTGGATAACTTCACCTGCAGCTGTCATAGTGTATCCCCCATATTTATTACTTGCTTTGGCACCGAACGAATATTCATAGTGCCCCACAACCAATGGGCCCCGCTTCTCAGCCCAAACTGTTATGACACGTTTTGGTGTTTTCATTGTTTTCACTATTCCGGCAAGCGCCCTGTTTGCGTTATATGCCTCAGTACGAATCTCATAAGAGGCCTCCTCAAGAGCTTTGGTCGCGGCTATACGATCATGTTTCAGTTTATCAGAAACTTCGGTTATTTTTCCATCTAGTTCGGTAAGTGCCGCTTCTCTGCTGAGAGAGTCCTCTAAGCGCAACGCATCACAAGCCTCCGTAATGGTCGCCTGGTGGCCTTCTAAGGCTTTATCAATACCCGACCGGGCCTCTTTTTGAAATTCGGTTATTTTTCCATCTAGTTCAGCAACCGCCGCCTCTCTGATGAGAGAGTCCTCTGAGCGCAACACCTCATAAGCCTTCGCAATGGCTACCTTGTGGTCTTCTCGGGCTTTCTCAACCCCCGACCGGGCCTCTTTTTGAAATTCGGTTATTTTTCCATCTAGTTCGGTAAGTGTCGCTTCTCTGTTGATAGAGTCCTCTAAGAGCAACACCCTATAAGCTTCCGTAATATCCGCCTGGTGGTCTTCTCGGGCTTTCTCAATACCCGTTCGGACTCCATCAAGATCAAACCGGGTCTCTTTTTTAAATTCAGTTATTGAGAGTTCTCTAAGCGCAACGCATCATAAGCCTCCGCAATGGCCTCCTCAAGGTTCGACTGGTGGTCTTCTCGAACTTTATCAATACCCGGACCAGGGTTCTTTTCTTTTCGAAATTTGGTTATTTTTTATTTTTATCTAGTTCAGTAAGTGCCGCTTCTCTGATGATGAGAGTCTTCTGAGGCGCAACACCTCATAAGCCTTCGTAAGGTCTGCCTGGTGGTCTTTCTCGGGCTTTTCTCAATACCCGACGTGGCCTTTTTCTTTCGAAAAATCGATTATTTTCCCGTCCTAATTCAGCTAATGGGTGCTAGCTTTCTTTGCTGGAGAGAGTTTCTTCTAAGCGCAACGCAATTCATAAACCGCCGTAAATGTCAACCTGGCGGTCTTCTCGGGCTTTATCAAATCCCCAACCACGGGCCCTCTTTTCTAAAATTTTGGTTATTTTTTTTTTTGTTACCTAGTTTTAGTTTTAGTTCCGTATGCGTTTTTACTTCTCGACTTTGTGTATTACACAGCCAGGGCATTATTCTCTAAGTTTGTTGATTAGTAGTCTTTTGTGAATCTCGTCCGGGTGGCCCTCGATATAAGTTCTATTGATTCAATGGCCTTTGTTTTTTGGGTAGTTTAAAAAGTTCGCCCTCTTTGTCGGGATTGGAAATCCCCCCTCCCCTTTGCCGGTTCCAAAATTATTTGAATTTGTCACCCAATCGGAAGAACTACCATAGAAATAGTCGCTGGCGGGCACAGTTTTTCACAAGTAATGTGCCTGGGGGACCCGTTCTACCAGTGTTGTACAGATGTGTTCACCCGATCAAGGTGACACCCGAGATGTTTTCGTTCGTGGAAGGCGAATGTTTTTACTGGGGTTTCTCGCCGCGGTTGATCACCCAACGGGAAAATAGAGAAATAGGTACCCAGGGAACCCGTTGACGATCGCCCTTCGAACTTCCTTACGTTCGTTTAATTGGGGTTCATATTTAAATCCTTAAACATTTGTGGCCAAACCAACCCCGGAAGTGATTCTCTAATTTTTTATCAACGGCCAATGGTTCGCTAATCCCCGTGGGCTTTTGTCGAGAGTTCCGTGAGTGCAAATTTACAGGCATATTCCTTGCGATTAAATGCTTGGGACATCTTCCTGTTAAACCCCAAAGCCAAAGGCCAGGAAGTAATGCGACAAGCTGATTTCCCGAAGAATGACGTCTCTCTAATGTTCTGACTGGACTTATCGGCGGGTCTCTTAGATTCTATATTTCATATCCGGAATAGATTAGCCTCTATCCGTTTCTTTATTCCGTTGATATCCTTGTATCCTTTCAATGGTTTTTTTCCATCCAAACCGTGAACGTGATTTGAATCTAAGGCCCTTACCCACGGCGTTGTCCGCAGCAGTTGTCTAGTTTAATTTTTGAATGTTCTACAAACTACTCTTTTTGAACTCATTTAGTTATAGTTAGCAAATCATCAATAATATTTTCAAATTTGGAATTGGATACCAAAGCATTTTAGGCTTTTTTAACTCTTAATGTAAAGTACGCGGTCGGAGGTAAAATCAATAAACTAAAAAGGTCGTTGTTAAACCCCCCTTGTTACACCCAAACCGTAACGGTTTAGGACGGACAGCGGCCTTGGCCACCAATTTTTCCCTTAATATCATTTTGTAACAATTTATAGGCTGGCCCAAGATTGCTACGATGGAGGTGGTAAAACAGGTGGGAAAGCAAACAACCGATGCAGTTTTCTTTGGCAGAACCAAAATAAATTTAAATTTCCGCTGTTTATGGTGCGCAACAGTCCGGGTGTGGAGTTTCATATTAAAGGACCATCTGGACTATCCAAGAATGTTCATGCTACCGAAGTGTCTACAACTTTCACATGTATTATTACTATTTAGGTGGATTTCTCAAAAAACGAAACCTAGGTATTTCACTACCTCAACAAGGACGATCGCCTGGGAGGATCCCTTTTCCTAAACGCATACGAACCGTATGGCCTTTGTAAAGGACTGTTGTTAACGAATTTAACGTTTCAAACAATGGACGCGGTACTCGGAGACAAGAATCAAAGTTTCCTAACCCAGCACCGGGCCTCGGGGTCGTTTCTCATTCACGGCCAGTCGGGTAAATTGGACACAAGAACTGATTTTAGACACGATACACTCCGGGTTGGACCACATCGTCAGTCGGGAATCGCCGGGAATTTTTGACCCCCGCGACTATGGACTTTCGGGCCGGAAGGTTGGTGGTCTGGGGCGGTCCGAAGTGTGGCGTGTTTTTCTTGTAAAATATGTTACCTCCACGAACTGGGCTCAACGTCGATTACATACAGCAGGCTTCTGAGGTTTCAGAATCGCGTGGGGTACATTTATGTTAGCAATAAGGTCTTAGGGTTCACGCTGGCCGGGGATTACTCGCGTCAAACGACTACCATTCGCCCCCCCACGTACGTCTGGCCATCCTCGGCGCACAGAACAAGCAAAACTCGCAGTTCCTATACTGGGCATGGGGAACTAGACGTTTGATGCATCAAAAACAATTCTTGGCACTTGTTTAGAAGGACGCCATCTCATGCTAGGGTGGAACTGGAGAAGGCGATCCAGAATTTATCAAGGAACGTTTTGCAGAACTGCCTGCACCCCAGTAGGGAACTATGTATTTGGGAATAGGTCTTTATATGGCGCCGAGCAATATGATAACATACGAGGGTGGGGGGGGGGGTGGGGTGGGGGGGGGAAAAAAACGACACGGGTTGTACGGTTACAATATTCAGATCGTAATCGCCACCAGCCATTCAAAAAAATAGGCCACCACTCGGTAAACGATGAACACGGATTATCATCAATGCGCACCCCCTAACCAGTGGAAACCGGGATTTTCATAAAAAAACAAAACAAAAATGGATTACACCTCCAACCAAATTTCGTAAATACGAAACCCAGTAGACCCCCAATTCGTAAATTGGATTGAATCCATCGAGATCCATCTAACCAGACCAATCGCTATTGGAGAAACACCAATCAATTATACAAAAATTGGGGTGTAAATTGGAAGCCATCAACTCAACGACGGAGGAGAAAATTTTAGGGCTCCGTTCATCTCCCTCGTGGCGATCGGTATTATTTACGCTTTGGGTTGTTAGGTTCTCTCTGGAAACTGAGAATAATAGGAGACCGGCGATTGCCACGATTAAAAGCCCCAAAGATTTTATTGGCGAGCCATCCGACCGTTTTTGATTAATATAGATTAGCAATGTAAGAAACGATTACTTCCGATCAGTCCAGGTTTTAGTGCCTCGGCAGCCGCCTTTCCTGCTAATTTAGCTAGAAGTTTGGCGAGGGTTTTAGTTGTTTTTGTTTTTACCCTCTCCATTAGGCTCCACCGGATGGAGCGGGTGCTGGTGCTGGGTCTGCGGGTGGTGGCGCCCACCACAGTTGAAAGCTAGAAACTATGGGTCGATTTATTAGTCATGACCGATAGCTCGAGAGATGCTTGCTATCGTGACGCCCATGCTTCTCTGAACAGAGTGCGAAGGACGCTCACCGAGGTGTCGTCTCCTCGTGCAGGGACCCTCACGAGATTGATTCGACGGATCCGACTTATTTGTGTGCGGGAGAGCCTCACTGGTTTAAAACCGAGGCGGCCTGCCCAAGCGAGCTTCTCTTTCGTCCCACGCAAAGGACCACGCAGTGGTGTCGTTCGGTTGATCCGCTCGGTAGATTCTCTATCGTCACCTGGCTTCCTCCAGTTTTCTTTTTTCTTCTAGCGCGATATGTTCATCCAGCGGCCACGTGTTTCAGTTTTGAGAGATTAGGACCAGTTTCGCCCCGGACCAGTTTGTAGAGCCTTATCGTTAGTCACGGAGTTCTCGAAGAGGTAACGGTGGGTCATCGTTGAGTATTTTCCCCAATTGTGATTGGACGCTGAACGTGGTCTCCATCGTGTTAATAACGTCGGTGGCTATTTGAGGGACCTCGCTGAGCTCGACCGTTTCTATCGCGGTGGCCGTCTTCGCCATAGTTTCGTCGGTAGACTTTAGGGCCTCTACAGCGCGGGCCGGTATAATTGTTTTACCCCTCTTCCAATCCGTGAATCCTAGTTCGTCCCTTATGAATCGGCCACCGCCCGGGTTTCCGGCAAAGGTGCCAATCGCTAGGGGTTTACCGGTCCTCGTGTTGACTATTGGGAGATTTGATGCTGCTTTTAGTCGCAATCTACCGTTCATATCAAATTTGAACTTGGAGTAGTCGCGACCGACAGAGGGGACCAGACCTTTTTCTGCCAAACTGTTGTAGTAGTCGTTTACAGCTCCCTCGAGTAATTCTCGACTTTGACTAGTAGTAGCGCCACCCAATTGTGATTGGATTGGAACTGGAGTCTCGAGGGAATCCTCGAAATTATCATCACCATCGAGGTAATCGTCTTTGCCGATTTCATCCATTTCAACATCGTAATCAGCCATATTATAATTTTCTTAAAATTAATTATGTATTAAAGACAAAACCATACGGGTTTAATAGTTTCAATAATTTTGAAAAAATTAATTATGTCTTCGAGTCAATACGGTCGCAAACTCAATCCATACCGCAGACTGCGTGAGCCCCTCGGGGCAAAAGGCGTGAGACAGAGTGTCGTTATTACGAACAACCCATCGACGATCGACCAGAACCAGCAGCTCTTAGTCCGCTTCCCCAACCTCGGAGCTAACGACGTCATAGTGCCGGGTACTGTTCGCCTAGCTTTCACTATTTCGCTAACGTCGACGGACGCGGACCGAACCGTCGTTCAGAACCTGGGTCGCGCCATCGTCAAGAAGACTATGATAAAGATTTCTGGTAATGAGGTGATGTCGATCGACGACAGCGACGTCTACCATTGCTATCAGGACCTGTGGAAGACGTCACACGAGCGTGAAAACGCTGTCTATCAAGGTATTGACACCAGCAAAAATAAGAACGTAACCAAACTTAGAATCGGGGCTGCTAACAAGGTAGATAACAACGCTAGTGGCAACGCGGTCGCGGGCGCTTACGGCAACCGCTTCTACATCCCGCTCGACTTTGAGTTGCTGGAGAGTCACATGCCCTACTATCAGAGCGCTTTGGCTGACCGCCTCGAATACGAACTAACGTTCAACGACTACGGCCGAGTTATCATAGCCAGCGACATGTTATCGACGTATACGATCGATAATGTTTCGCTGGAGTACGACATGGTCACGATGCCCGAACTCGCGCGATTGATCAGAACCCAGTACGCCGGGCGCGTTGCCATACTTTACGACCGAGTTCTTCGCCATCGTAAGATGCCGAAATGACAAAGGCGACACATTGTGGAATATTAATGTCAACGTACCCGCCCGCTCGATTAAAGGTATACTGATGCTGTTCGAGGAGGCTCGGGTAGCGCTCGGTGTTAGAAAAACCGACAGATTCTATAACCCCAAAATCACGAAGGTAGAGGTGACGATCGAGGGAGTCCCCAATCAACTCTACAGCGCGGTCTTCGCGCGCACCAGCAGTGGGACGAAGTAAGAAAGCAGTTTGCTGCCGGCTCTAAGCGCTCTCCGGAGGTTGCAGCAGTTGCCAAAGACCTACATCTCTCGGCCGTCTCCCTCGCGGAGTTCCTGAATACTAAATACGCGTTATGGCTAGACATGCGAGCCAGCGACGATGACCAAATACACGGTAGCGGACGCCAAGTTGAGAACGCTAGTGAGGGTGTGACGATCCAGATAACCAAAGAGGCGGACGGAGCCGGGCCATTGAACGTGTACTTATATATAATTACAGACGCACAACTCAACATCGAAGATGGTCGATACGTATCAGCACTCTACTGATTTAATAAAAAAATCATCTAACGATTTATTAATACATAATTCTAAAGAAAAAATTAAGAAATCTAGCAATCAATACCAATTCACGATTGGAGATGCTCACTCTGCCATAATATGTGGGCAGACAGGATGTGGAAAAAACGGTTTTCATCCTAGACTTGCTCGAGGGCTCCTACCGCGATGCCTTTCGTCATATTGTGATCCTGTGTCCCACTGTGCAGCACAACGATACTTATCAGCGGCGCCCGTGGATATGGACCGACCCTGAGGTATACGTTATTGACCCGGGTGATAGGCTTCACGATTGGTTGCGTGGTTTATACCAAAGATTCCAGGGTGAGCCCACCCTATATGTGATTGACGATTGCTCGGCCAAGGCGGCGATGACCAAAAAGAAGGACATGCTCTCCGAGCTCGCATTTTCTGGCCGCCATGCGAGGCAAAGCGTATGGATCTCCACTCAAAAATACAACGCCGTCCTCAAGGATCTGCGCGAGCAAACGAAATGGGTCGCCCTCTTTCACTGCAAGGACCGAGACTCATTCGATGACTGTCTTCGAGAGAATGACGTCTTCCCAACGCGCGAGGAGCGCCTGAAGGTTCGACAGATGCTTTCCGAAACTAAGCACGCCAAGCTTCTGCTAAAGACTGATCAACCAACTGCTTATAAAGTTATCAATTAATTAATAATATTGAAAAAATTAGGAAAATTACAAAGTAATACGCTATTGCAATGCTTAACAATGCTTAGCAATTGCTGAACAATGCTTAGCAATTGCTGAACAATGCTGAACAAATGCTGAACAATGGTTAACAATGTTAACAATTTGGTGCTCCGCTGCGAGCTTTGTTGCGATCATAATGGTGATCATAAGTATCGGTTGGTGCGCTTGGCAATATGTTAAAGTGATGAGACTTGTTAGAATAGTTAAATTACTAATTTTGAAAAAAATGAACTGCGACGAACTTCTCGATCAGCTAATGGAAGAAACCTCAACTCCGACTGCCAAAGATAATGAAACATCAACTCCGACAGAGCAATCGGAATCGGGGGTTGGTATTGGGTTGAGTGCAACGACTCCGAATGAAAATGCGGCGCGACGAGAGCGGCTAGCTGCGCTGGTTGCTGGGGGACAATCGGAGCATTATCTCGGTAGGCGTCTCTCAGTTTTTCAGGTGGATAAGATGTCAGATGCGGAGATCGATAAAATGTATGCGCGATACGAATCCAAATTGGAGCAGAGATGACAAAAACTCTTGGATCGGCGGCTATTCATTTGTACGCTACCACCGTTAGTATACTTCTCCTATACCAAACACCGAAGGGTTGATTCACGATCTAGAGACTGACCCTTTTATTAGGACACACTCTTAGAACAGCCTGCTGCTCAATTTATCACAAGTTTGGAATGTACTTAGCTCCGCTGACAACCGCGTTGACCACGGGTAAACACTGTCAATTTGGACATATATGCCCACGAACTATAAGCCCTGAAAATGATGACACAAGACACACCCACGAGAGTGACGGAGTTGAACCAGATTGCTCCAACACAATCGAACCAGAGTGTTACTCCGCCACTGGATGACATACCGCATATAAAAAATCCCAAAAAGACAGGCAGCTGGGCGGGCGGCGGCTGCCACCCGAAAAGTTAAACAAGATAAAATACTCGCCGAGCTTCGAGAGGCTAAACAGTCGTTACAATCGGGGACGGAGACAGCAAAAGATCTGAAGACAGAGTTGAGTACAACAACACCCCCAATTCACGAATTGGAAGCACACCCAAATTCTTTGAATTTGTCACCCAATCGAGGTTGGGCGAATCCGATTGAACCCAAATTCGTGAATTGGAGTTGGGTTGTTGGTGGTGGTCTGGCAGTTGTTGGTGCCCTGTGCGTTTGGAAATACCCGAAAAAACAACCAGCCAGTGTTCAGAAGAAAGTTACAAAACACCAATCGCGATTTGATGCGCCCCATTTAAACATTGATCGCGACCCCTTTTATATGCAATAATTATAACAATGGCTGAACAAGATGGTAAAATGTTAGTGAATGCGCTTTATCACGCCGTGGTGATATCGGGTTTCAGTATCGGGTATGCTCGACTATCAAAGATGGCCCTAGGAGGAACCGCTCCCAAATTGGACTTTACTGTGAGAGACGTAGGGCTCGCGACCTTAGATGTAGCGGCCGCAGTTTGGTCCGAAGATTATCTAGTTAAAGCTGGAATTCTACCAGTTAATATATGGAAATAAATGGCTTCAATCGCAGTAATAGTAGGTGGTGCGCTTGTAAACGCATTGGCGTTCAGCGGTAGCAACTTTATATTCTCTAAAATGAAAAGCTCGAACGTGGATGAGGAGCGTAAGCGCCATGATTTAGCTGTAGAACAACTCAATAGCGCAAAGGAAGCGTGGTCGAAAAAACGAACCGCCCATCTGGACTGGTCAACGAAGAGCTTCGCCGAGAAAATCACGCCGCGCAAACTTTTCAGAACGTTGAAGAAGCCAACCGCGAGTAAGCGCTGGCATATCCACACAAAAGTCTCGATCCAATGGATCCCGAGACCCAACTTTCAGATTTCTATGTACCGTCAGAGGCCCAAAAAGACCGCGAGATCGCGTTCATCGTCGTGGGAATGGGTGTGGTTGGGCTCGTCGGCTATTATATTCAATCGAGATTTTAAATTAATTAATTAAAAAAACATTTTTTTTTATAAATATATATATATATAGAACGATGTTAGTTGACGAACTTTATGACGCTATGATCGATGTAGGCTACACTGCCCAAAAACATCGTTTACCTGGTGCAAAGAGTATGATTCGTCTGGCCCGAGATTCTCTCGAGACGTGGCGCGAGGACGAAAAAGCGGCCACCCTTTTCGCAAAGCAGATGTTAGATTCCTCCACCAATCCTGGGGGATTGGACTCCCAATCGAGATTGAATGAATTAGATTCCCCTCTCCTGTTCCAACCCAAACGCGATTGGGGCTGCAGCGAAACTTCCAACAAAGGTTTATTATTAACGACGCAGTTACCGGACGAACTGGCGAGGGCATGTTGGAGATTGTCCGATATATTAGAATACTTCGCATACGATGAACACGCGCAAACTTGATACCAAACTAACGCGCAAGCTGTCGAATACATACTATAGCCCACGCGGCTACTGGAAGGGACTCGCGGCCATCAAGAACCTCGCGGCGGCGACCAAGGTTTCAGAAAACGCTGTCAAGGAATGGCTCAAGAAGCAGGCCATCTGGCAGATCTATTTACCCGCGCCTCACAATATTCCGCGCCCGAAATTCGACGTGCCGGTGCCGAACCAAGTTCACCAAGCGGATCTCCTGTTTCTACCTCACGATCGCGTCGGTCGCAAAACGTACAAGTACGCACTGACAATCGTTGACGTAGCGAGTCGTTATAAGGGGGCTGAGCCGTTGACCACTAAAGAGTCTAAGGAAGTGGCCGAGGCTCTTTCCCGAATATATAAGAGGAGTCCTCTCAAATGGCAGAATCTTCTCCAGGTCGATCCCGGCCGCGAGTCCATGGGCGCGGTCTCTCATCTATTGTCTAAGCATAAAGTTTCTATCAGACGCGGCCGCGTCAACATCCACCGGGACCAGGGGATCGTGGAACGCTTCAATCGAACCCTGGCTGAGAGACTGTTCGGACACCAATATGCCAAAGAACTTGTAAACCCTCATTCGCGATCGACCGAGTGGGTGGCCAGACTGCCCGCCGTGGTCTCCGCACTGAACGGAGAGGTGACCAGATTGATAGGTAAGAAGCCCGTAGATGCCATCAAGTTTAAAAGGGTGACGAGCGAGCCCTCTGCCGTCTCGCGCGGGCGACCCGTTGGTTTAGAGGAGCAGCGGCTTCCATCAAATATTGACGTCCGGTACCTCTATCAACCTGGAGAGCTCGAAGGTGGCAGCCGCCGCGCTACTGATCCAGTGTGGTCTCTCAATGTATATCATCTAGATCGATCTGTTACCAAACCCGATGAGCCCGTGCTCTACTATTTGGATGATGGGCCATCTCGAGGGTTTGTTCGCGAAGAACTTCTTATAGTGCCTTCTGACACCCAGCTACCCCCGGATCGTTAGAGATGTTCTGTATGTATTCCGTCCGATAACACGCGTCTTTTATCGTAGTACGCCGATAGTCCTAATTTTCGTTGACTGTACGTTTTCATAACGCCGTCTTTCATTTTAAATCCTCTATTTTTCGCTACATCTATAAGTGTTTTTCCATCTTCTGTAGTTTTCGCTTAGTACTCGTTTATATCTATCCCAATTTAAATTGTTAGTTCTCTTGGACATTCCTTTCGCAGAGTTTTTATTAATTTGTTCCAAATTATCTTTAGAATTAATTTTTTCTACGAAATAACACTTACTAGATAACGCTATCGCCCTATCTCCGCTGAATTCCATTTTGAAAAGTCCTGGCTCTCTTTCGCTCCATTTATCCCAAGCCAACCATTTATTTTTTTTCTTTTTCAAACTCGTCTAGTAAGTTAGGTCTAATCAATTCCTCTATCGTTTTTCCACTAACTCCTATATACATACTATCTGTATCCATCGTATTAATTCAAAGTCTTCTCTTTTTACGTATTTGTCGTAGAAATTCGTTGTAAAATTCCAACATTCTCAATTTAGCTAGTTGATAAACCGCTATTCCACAGTGGAAGGGGCTCTTTACTGCACACCGGGGTTTTCGGGAAGATATTTCGTACGCATCTCCTATCTCTTCCAAATCATCAAAGAATGCAGATCTTAACGCTTTGTCAACACAGGTTTCGTCTTGTGTATATGTCGTATTTAAATGTCTCTCTTTTGCCTCTATCATTTTTCCACAACACGAATTGCCTAATAATTTCATTATATCCGCTACTGGTTTCTTATTTGGTTCTACATCGCCTGTTCGTCTTGTGGCTGTAACTTCTTTTGCGAACCATTCGAAGGGTTTACCACTAATATAATCTATAACACGATGAACTCCAGTTATTTCTAGGCCGTGTTTTAAATACCATTTCAACAGTGGCGCGTACAGCAGTACTTTAGTGGCCGACATAGATCCCACCAATTTTCTTCCGTTTCCTCTAGTTCGGCCAGTATCATTTAAATATTTTAACATGTGCGCGGGAACTTCATCAACCTCTACTTCTCTGTTTATAAAAAGTGGAGACATTTCAGAAAACTTATCTTTTAAGTTGTGTGGAACTTCTATACCAACCTCCACAAACCCAAACCAGTCTCCAGATAAAACTCTTTTACAATTTTTTTTAATAAGTAATGGTTATGTGGGGAAACTATATGATGTATAGTTTCTTTTCCACATGGCATATCTTTATTTAACGTAGATAAATATAACGCGTTTGCATCATACCCCAAAACAGCCTTGCAAGGTTTGGAACCTACTCTAATATTTGAAACACCGGCTTCTGCATAGCGTGTAATACTATTGATGGACCGCCAACTAGAGCGTCTTTCATCATTTCGTATGTTTCTTCTTTTGGTGCATATAGAGCCCCCTCCGGTATAAACCACCCTTTATAGATTTTTGTTCTTTAATGGTTCCTCACTTAAATATTGTATAGCCACACCCGGTAGTGTTACCGCATCTTTGAAAATATCCACACCTCTGTGTTTATAAAATTCACACATTTTTTCTACCGCTTCTAGGAACGGTTCTACATCTAAATCGTTATATATTTCAACCAATCTCTGAAAGTTTTCATATTATTTTCTTCGAAAATTCTACGACATTTACTTAATTCTGTTTCATCTAGTAACATTTTCCCCGATAGTTTGGAATACCAATTCTCTATATCAGGCAGTCCTGGGTAATCAAGTTTGTCTGGAGAATCGAACCACTCGTAAGGAAAGAAAGATTTCTGTCCTTTGCAGTCGTAGGCTTTTATCCAACTATCGTAACTTACACCCGGTCCTAGGTAAAGTATTACATCAAGAAATCTAAACTCCGGAGTAAATAGAAATATTGTTGCGTTTGCCCGTTTTCCGACCATTACTTTCTTTGTTGTTGCAGATAGTTCACCTACTAAATATTTCTTTATTAAGTTTATATCGTACTTACTGCTGTTAAAACCTATAACCGGTACTTGCTCTATCCACTGTTCGATCTTAGCGATTTTGTTTTTACGTAAATGTTCTGTATTAAACCCATATCTTGACCACACTTCTTCTCTTATAGCTTTTCCCCTGACTTTCAAATCTTCTACAAATTTTTCTATAAGTTTTGCAGGATCTTTATCACAAATATGAGTTACTGTTCCTGAGAAATTATCTCCTATACTAACACTTACCGGAACGTGCTTAGCTTCGTACTCTAAACTATTACCTAGCGTTTTAAGTAATTCTTTAGAATTAGGTGGGTTGAGATATGCCTCAAAATCGTATACTATCTGATATGGATAAAGAGTAGTGTCGCAACCGATCTTTATATCTTTACCAGTTCTTTGGAATTCGCATTCCCACATAACTACTAGGTTGAATTCTTTGCTTTTTCTAATAAATGTATCTCTTCTCATAGTGGATGCGCGTTCTTCTTTTCTATGCTTTGCATGAATCTCACACCCGTGCCAGTAACAGCCGTGATATTGATATACGGTATTGGTTTCTGGACAGTATCCATCTACTGGAGCTCCTAAAATCCATCTTTCACCCCCGTGTCCACACTGTTCGTGGTGAATGTGAATTCCCTCACGCTTTTCATCAGATTGTATCCAATCGATCGCGCCATAACTGTTAGAACCTTTTGGGTAGAACGCTTTCTCGAACGACGAACGCGGGCGCTCTAAATAATTACCATCACATACTATTTTTGTCTCACCTTTCATACATGTTGGTCCGTGTCTCTTCATATTACTCGCTTTTGTGAATCTCTGTTTACAATTATTGCAGGCATAAGTTTTAGATAGGTTTTTAAGGTTTTTTATCAGAAATGCGTGATTATTAAACAGTCCTATTGTCATTGGTTTATTACCTATTTCATTATAGTGTGCTGGTACCTTTTTCAACCACCATACGTTATATTTGGTCGGTTGATATACTTCTATACTGATTTTAAAAAACTCTTCAACCTTTTTCAGATCTGAAAAAGGAATTGGTGAAACAACATTTCTACCGAAATATTGCCTACTAAATTCTTCCGCTTTTTCTGTACATCTGTCAGGTCTGATCTTTTTATCAAGGTGCATAGCTAGACACCTGAACAGACAAAGATCGTCATTATACTTATCTAAAGAATACATACCTTTTCTATTCCTCAACCATTCTGGAAGTTCTCCTCCTGCTGCTTCTTTGGATTGTAGTCCCAAATCTTTTCCCCTACTACCCTGTATTAGCTTTACAAAAACCTCTATCCATCTTACAAACTTCCACTTTGTATTTGGTCTGTCTATTTTATCGGACATTATTCGTGTTTGCTCCTTATCTGACAGCCATTTTTTAACGGTTTTCATTGATGATAGTGGTTCGCTACCACCGAGATTTTTGTGAAATATTAGAGTTTTAGGTTTTCCATTTTTAGTTTCCTCCATATGTTCTAGCTTGTAAGAATATCTCAAATAAAAATTGGTTGTTTGATACGGAGCGAGTTTATCGGACATGCGTTCAGACTCGTTAATGTTAATGTTTTTACGAAAGGATAATGTAACTACCCGTTTTCTACCTTTTCCAATGTTTCATCGTGAGCACCCAATATTTCTTCACCTTTTTCCACTATCGCGCGAACTACAGATTTTTTCTTATTATTTGGTATTTGGTCACCTGTGCGTCTAATTTGAGACAAATTATTGGTGCTTGAAGGTAATTCTTTAGAATTAATTACACTAGCCCTTAACCCCGCAATACTTTCTTTTTGAATTCTGTTACCAACTTCCTCTGCTTTGGATATATCATTAAAGGCTCCTCGTTTGTGGGCGCTGGTAAACCGCTTCATAAACGCCTCATTCTTTGTGGAGTTTATCAGCTTTGTCAACCCCCTAACTCTCAACCGTTTACTATAAGTAATCCCTAGAGATTCGGCTTCTCTTCTCAAACTTTCTATTTCTGCTCTAGTTTCTGACGTTATCATATTTTCTGTAATATACTTTTGTATAACCTATACAATTTATCTGTTCAATTGGTCGTGAAAACATTAAGTTTTTTTTCACGTCCAATTGAATATAAACATATACATATATAATGGAGTGTGAGACTTGTTATAAAACGTTTACGCGTAAAGACTATCTACGAAGGCATCTAGCGAGACGTAGAAAGTTTCCTTGTGCCCCCCCACAATTTCAATGCCCCAGATGCCCTTGTAAATTCGTTAGTGCCCAAACTCTTTGTGACATAGCAACTACGCTGCCCTGTGGCTAAAGGTGAACGTGGTAGACTAGAGCTGGTAGAATTAGTTGCTGATCTACGGAATCAATTAGCTATATCGGAGGAGGAAAATATGGTGTTGGAATATATACTATTGCGCGAGGACGCATTTAAATCGGAAACTTATTATAAGAAATTCATAAATTTGCTGTCGGAAAAACATGATGTATTTATGACACCAATTTTAGATTTTTCGTGGTTGGTGGGAGACAATTTCCTCGTTAACCAATTTTTGATTTTTCGGGGGTGGTGGGAGTAGTATAAAGGGTTATAAATGATGCCACCGCATGTGGTATCATTTTGACTCCCTTTATACTACTAAACTTGTTAGATTTTTTGTTGTCGTATTTCAGTACTTGCATTAATATGGGTATTAATATACGCTGGATGTGTTCTACTGTCATTAATTTGTTCCCTGACTGTAAGTTATCGCCTTAAATACTGACTTATTGACCCCCCCCCTTCCTTGAACGTAGAATTGACACTCATGTTGGCGTGTATTGGCCACCATAGACAAATGTCAATCAGGCCGAATTCGGGAATGTCACTAAAATCCGCTGTAAATCCATCGATAGAGAGAGAGAATGAGGATTAAACATCAGTTAGACCTACACATGCGAGTTTTGTTTCGCACAGATGACGGGTGAGTTTAAAAATAGGCTGTCGGAAGGTCAAACTTGATGTAGTTTGTGTGTTAAACGCGTCGCTTGTTTCGGAGAGTATTTGGAGGGGAGATAACTCTGTTACTAAATTTAGCGATGACCGCAAATGGGGGGAAATCACGCGCAACAAAATAATCCGATGTATTTTTGTACGTAGAACATCCGTTGTGGATATTGTGCAGTGCAAGTAGTTTTTCATAATATTATTTTCAATTAGCGGTTGCGTATGACAGTTAAACGTTGAGTAACACAATGCATTTTGTTGTTATGGTTACTCCAATATATCACTACCTACCACCGCATCGAGGTGGGTCTGGGGCGTGGCTAACTTTCGGAGGCGATCCCTATACATAGGTGTATACCCTATGTAAAAATGTCATGTCCCCTGCCCCTCCGTGCATATACGTGAGTACTTATGTACTTCAATACTACAAAAAGCACCAACAATTAAGTAGGCTACTCAAAACCATCACTCTAAACGACACACAATTTTTTGTATGGCATGTCAAACGTTGCTATATTACATATATATTTTATTAGTATTGTATGTTTGTTATTGTTATTAAATGTTTCGTTATTGTTATTCAATGTTGCGTTATTGTTATTCTATACTTCGTTATTGTCATTGTATGTTCGATATTCTTATTCAATGTTTGTTATTGTTATTCAATGTTTCTTTATTGTTATTCAATGTTTCGTTATTGTTATTCTATACTTCGTTGTTGTCATTGTAAAACTTGTCATTCGTATTGTATGTCATGTGATTGTATAATTATCTTGTTATTCTTATTCGATGTGTGCTATTTTTATCCTTCGGAATGATGTAATGCGTTTCCCTTTATAACAAGGTATTTCATTGGCTTGTCATAAACGAACGTAGAGCGCGAGTATTCCGAATCGAGGTTACAGAAAATGCTACCACAATATTGTCAAGAACAAGGAATGTCACACTTTCTCTTAGTTTACGACAGTTTTGGTAAGTACAAACATGTTCCGGAACCACTACACTGCACCAAAGGTGTATGCACAGTCGGCGAAGGCAAATCCCCTGGCCCATGTTGGGGAGACATAATAAATATTCATACAATAATAATAATAAAATAGATATAGTAATATAGCAACGTTTGACATGCCATACACATGCACATAATTCTAAATATGCTCTACCTTATATATGCAGCGCTAAAAAAACAATAAAACAAGTAAATGTCATAAAATGACAAATTCTCCTGAGGGTTATCGCCCAGAAAGGACAAGTTTACTGAAAAGGAGGGCCCTACCTATTGTTTCTAGATAAGGCCATATAGCAAATCGGTGAATGAAAATTAAGTTATCGCATGAAACTGACCCGAATTATCATTCTGTAACGCAATGCAAAAGCCGCCCTGCGTTGCAAACAGAAAATGCGGGTTACAAGGAAACGAATATTTGAAAATCCAGATGTTTCACAATGACAGAAGTGAGTTAAAAATTGCCGGAGGCCCGTAATTCATGTTCATATTCACTCTTAGATATGTTTTTCCCAGTCATACCGATCGGCCCTGTTGCCTATATCACAAACATTGCAAAGTATACTTTTCTAGCAAAGTATACTTTGAGGGAGTAATCAAATTTCTTTTCCCGAAATGCATTGTGTTGTTCATATATAACTAACGACTGCATATATTTGATGATTAAAAGTATGCAGGATTATTATACTGAATTTATTACATTATCACAGCCAAAATGGGCTGTGATAATGTAATAAATTCAGTATAATAACACATTATTAATTTATCCTAAAATTGAAAATTTCTCCCTCAAAGTATACTTTGCTAGAAAAGTATACTTTGCAATGTTGGTGAAATCGGCTACAGGTTTGCCCGAATGCCCATAACTATTTATGCGGTGCAGGACAAAGAGTGCCGACTGACCATTTTTAAACTACTTGATGTTGATAAAAAGCACTGAGTTCAGTTTGAAGAACGAACTATGGTCTATTGTACAGCTATATGACGTGGAGCACCGCAGGGACATGGATTTTATTTTATTAATTCGTTGCCACGAAATAACAATTCGTTTCCTCAATTTAACAATTCGTTCCCTGGATATAACAATGAGGATTTAACGTGGCGAATTATTTTCCAAGCTATCTACCCCTCCCACAGCTCCTCCACATCATTTTCCCCTATATTAAATTACCATAGGCAAATCATTTTTGTCGTAATAAAATCAATATTTGACAAAATTTCACGAACTATAAAGAAGGCTTATTTTTGAAATTTGTTAAAATTTAATATTATCGAGAAAATAGTGTTTTTGCATTGTTTATATGGCCGTAGAATATGGGCATGTTTCGTGAAACAGACATTAGTTTTGCATTGTGGGCAGGTTTCGTGATACAGCGAGTACTCAAATATGTTATCACAAACTATAGTAGCATATCTACATGCAAATACAGCCTATGCTCAATAAATGTAAATCCAACAATTGTTTAAAAGAAAACATTGTTAATGTGAAATTTACAGAATCATAATTTTGCAGTTACGAACATTTTACGAAGTTTAGTGAAACGGGCCCCATAAGTAACTCACCATACAACGCAATTGTCAAAGTGGAACGTGTTTCCGATTTGTTACTATATATACTAACGGGCTTTGTCCATACACGCCATTTATTAGACCGAGTTATTGAATAAAACTATTTATTAAAATCGTTCACACTCCACATTTGTGTGCTTGTTATGAAAGTATAGATCGCATTACAATATGTGGGTGTCTTTTGAGTGTGGTTTGCATTGTCATTTGTACATCAGTTTATAAAATATATTTGAAAGTTGTGTTTCTATTTACTTCCTCTTTAAGATATACGCAGTTGTTTGTGGAAAATAATCGGACACATTAGCGAGAGCAATATCAATATCAAAATCTATATCAGTGGCCCGTTTCAAGAAACATTGTCAATGTGCAATTTACAGACTATCATAATTTTGCATTTACGAACATTTTAGTCGTACAAAGTTTGGTGAAACGGCCCCCTGGTGTCCATTTATCTCTTCACGTATTGACGTATTTGTGTGTGTGACTTGATTTACAAGAAGCTCATTGGATTCGTGGCCAGTATAGCTCCTGTAGCCTATTTCACCAACATTGCAAAGTATACTTATCCAGCAAAGTGTACTTTGAGGGAGAAATTTTCAATCTAAGGATAAATTTATACATTTTTATTATACTGAATTTATTATATTATCACAGCCATTTTGGCTGTGATAATGTAATAAATTCAGTATAATAATTCTGCATACTTTTAGCCATCAAATATATGCATTTATTAGTTCTATATGAAATAATGCATTTCGGGAAAAACAAATGATTAATCCCTCAAAATATACTTTGCTAGATAAGTATACTTTGAAATGTTGATGAAATCGGCTACTGATCATATAGCACACTCATGATAACGATGAACATCGCATGTAAGATGCATGATGGGTGTTGCATTGATGGAACGGCGAACAGTGCACGCTACTATATATATATACTGTCTGTTCTACGTTTTGTTGCCGACAAACATTTGGCTATTAAACATATTAAATCTAAAATATATTTAAATGTAAGTACTTTTTCATCAATAACAAAAAAGCACCCTCTCCAAAAACAATTATTTAATGAAATTACATAAAATATAGATTTTATTGCGAAAAAAACGATTTTCCGATGGAAAAGAGGACGTGGCAGACCAGGAAATTTTGGAAATTGACTTCGAAACCTGGCTGGATAGCTTGGAATTGATGTAAATAAGAAAACAAAAGCTAGATTTTGAAAATCGGTCCATAAATAAAGAAAATGGTTTGAAGAAATCTATTTTTTTAGCCCCCATGTTAAATTTCGGTAGGAAAATCATTTTTTTCGCAATAAAATCAATATTTGATGGAATTTCATCACAACCAAAGGTTTTTCGGCAGAAAAACGTGGAACAGACAGTAATGCAGATCCTGATTAATCTGTGTGGATGCATACGTTGATCGGGATCTACACTGGTTACCGTGTCTTCAGTTACAGCAACATTTCGTGACGAAAGCAGAGAAGGTACATTTTTATACATAGCAAGGGTTTATTATAGGAATGAATGGCCTTTTTGCGGAATTTATCGGGGTATAAACTTGGAAAAGTCGCGGGAATACTGGACGAAGGCCGGAAGGCCTCGTCCAGTATTCCCGCGACTTTTCCAAGTTTATATCCCCGATAAATTCCACAAAAAGGCCATTCATTCCTTATAATTCCAGCATTTGAAATAAATTCATCAAGAAAATGTGTTTATTTTCCGTTTTCTTAAGAATTATTTTAACTGCGCCTCACGGTTACGGAAAGTAGTTCGGCGTGGGAGTTTACTGGGATATAAATTTTGGACGGAGACTTGCTACGGGCCAATCAAATGTTAGGGAATTGTGTAAATATTTTTGTGCTGGAATTATATTAGAGTAAAGTTTATAAAAGACTAAACAATGTTAATCAACTCACCAGCAGATACAACTCCACTGTCTTTGCCGGGCTCACCTGCAATATACATGGACATATTACTAAATGTAAATGCTTGGATTTAACGACGGCACTGGCTCGATGACCTTGCATGTCGTCTCACAAGAAGGGGAGAAAGGAAGTATGTGGATACAGAGGAGACCGACCCCGGGGGCCTAGCTCTTATTGGAATAGTCCCCTATGGTTCTTTAACATGTCCATACTCTCATTCAAATGATACACGCGACCGCCTTTAAGGTCCCTATCCGAAAGGCGTAGTAAAGCAGGAAATACAAAGTATCTCGTGTTACTAATTGTTTCGCTTATGTTTATACTTTTCCAGAGCTGCAGATAAGGTGCGTATTTGGTGTATTTTACGCACTTATTTTAGCAGATTTAGCACTGATTATCAAAAGTGGGAGTACAAAATACTCACACCTATGTTAAAATACGCATGTATTTTCAAATTGAGTAGTGAAAATACTGTAATAAAGTTGAATTTTTTTTACTTAGTTAGCTCAAATATTTATTGTGCAAAAATATATGGTGTATAAAATATTTATGGGGTATATGTATGAAAAATATTTACTGTGTAAAAATATATGGTGTATAAAACTTATTTATGGGGTAATCTATGCAAAATATTTACTGTGTAAATAAGTATATGGTGTGTATATTTTTTTATTTATGGCGTATAAAACTATTTATTGGGTATATGAAAACTATTTATATAACAATATTTATGCGGTATATATGAAATATATGTATTTATTGTGTAAACAATAGTACAATACATTTTATTCACTCTAAGCCACATACGTGACACACGAGGTATACAATAGATTACATAATACAACGATGGGTAAAAATACAAAATGCATATGTATAAGCTCACTAGTCATTATAACCATAAAGCATTTCTTATAAAAATAGCTAAATTTCTTAATTGCTTTCCAGATTTTTTCTCAAATACAATGTATATGGTGTATTGTTTTTATTTATAGTGTATGCAAATATCACTGAAAATTTTGTCAACTTTTGTGGCCAACTACGGAAATTATTGTAAATTTTGTCAACGTATTTCATGAATTTACGCAGGTGTCTGAAAGAGTGAGACATTTACGGATAATATTATTAATTTTGTAAACATAGTTCATGAAATTACGCAGGTGTCAGAAGGAGTGAGACATTTACGGATAATATTATTAATTTTGTAAACATATTTCATGAAATTACGCAGGTGTCAGAAGGAGTGAGACATTTACGGATAATATTATTAATTTTGTAAACCAATAGTTCATGAAAATTACGCAGGTGTCTGAAGGAAAAAGTGATGACATTTACGGATAATATTATTTTTAATTTTGTAAAAACAATAGTTCATGAAATTACGCAGGTTTCAGAAGGAGTGAGACATTTACGGATAATATTATTAATTTTGTAAAACAAAATATTTCATGAAATTACGCAGGTGTCGTGGGAGAGAGTTGAGACATTTACGGAAGATATTGTAAATTTTGTAAACGTATTTCATGAAATGACGCAGGTGTCTGAAGGAGTGAGACATTTACGGATAATATTGTAAATTTTGTAAACATATTTCATGAAATTACGCAGGTGTTAGAAGGAGTGAAACATTTACGGAAGATATTGTAAATTTTGTAAACGTATTTCATGAAATTACGCAGGTGTCTGAAGGAGTGAAACATTTACGGATAATATTATTAATTTTGTAAACATATTTCATGAAATTACGCAGATGTCCGAAGTACGTTTTCGTTAAAAAGGTGGACCTATTTGTTTACGTTATATTGCGTCATTACATAGACGTCATGTATCCTCCCTTCACATGCGGAGCTTAAGTTTGAATCCGAGCTCATTGTGCCTGCTTGCCCTTGGTAAATGTTCCTGAGACTTGAGAAATGGGACTTATAGCGTACGTGGTCTATTTGCACGTAGCTTCTGATTGTCCATCACTCGGTGGTGAGCTGTTAGGTACCTGTAATGTTTGCGAGAATCAGGACTTGATTTTCACTAGCTGAGTAACAATCCAGTGCAGATCCTGATCAGACTACGCAGGCTGATATGGATCTACACTGGTCGCAAAAACGAGACCCCATTTCTCAAGTCACGACACAAGCCGAAACACGCCGAATGCCTGTGGGTTGAAGTAACGGACCAGGGTATATAAATACATTAAACGTAAACTTATCAATACGTGTAACAAAATTTTTACGCCCTGTTATAACACAGTAATGTGTTCTAACAGAGAGTAAACCTTTTTTTTTAAACTTATTTTTTTCCCACTTTAATGTACATGTATTTATAGACCTTGGTCCGTTACTTCAACCTGTGGTCACGGACACAAATAACAATGACTTACATTTCCGCCCCGGCTCTTTTCTGAGATCTTTTGATCAGTAGTCACATTGATCATTTCACTGTTGGTTCCAATATCCCGCAATTGCCGATTCAAAAAGCCGCCACCACGTTCAATATTTGTATTACTGTTTTCCACTGCCTCTCTGAACGTGGTTATTACGTTAATAAACTCGTCCATGACTGTGGGGCAACCTTGTTCAGGAAACCCCTGTCTGTACAAACATTTCACTAGCTTAACCCATTTCAAACTAGCCTTCTCAACTATATACACATACTATATGTTTAGAATATATTAAAGTTTACATTTATATTAAAACACGCAATAGCGGTGAACTGTGTGCTGATTTGTGGAGCCGTTACAGGGAAGTTAAGTTATCGGGTGGTTTTGTATATCATGTGACTTTTCTATTTTTGTTCCGTGTATTCCGTGATTACAACCAGATCACATGTGCGGAAGGTATTTCATTTGTATCAGTGTGTTGTGTACGACAGTAAATGCATATAGTATTTATTATTAATGGATTGATTTAAAATGGCATGAGGTAAAATGCAGTGTGGCAAGTGACAATGTACGAATTCACGAATGTTGACACGTAAATGGATACCGGCTGTTATCCTGATATAAACAGTCATACATTTATAATAACACCGTTTAGAACAAAGACACTGTAATGGAGGACATTATATCTAAGATGAGGGACATTGGAACGACAGCGGACGATTCTGCCTTGTCCATTGCGACTTGCATTCCGACTGTGACACGGTTTGCACGCGCGATACAGTCCGGCGAACTGGATTTGTCCAAAGTGGAAACAAACACAACAGAAGAACTCCTTGAGACGATATCACAAGCGGTGAAATCCTTGGAAAACGCCAAGGAGACGTGTAGTAGGGGACAGGACGTACTGAAGAATGCGGGACATATAATCAAGGAACTTACCCATGCTCCTTTGAGGCGAGAGCCTGGCCGTCAGTATAAGTGTATTTTTATGTTGTTTTATTTGTATGTCGATATATGCACAAGTTCCGTAGCGTGCAATATCGTTGCGTTGAACGAGTGGCATACATCCACATACAAATCAAATAACCTTTTCATTATATACGTACATCACTCGCAATTCGTATGCGCCTCGAAACATATACAAATGTAAATTAAGTAAACAAATTAGTAATGACATAGAAATAATTATTTTACTAGGTGAACCGTAGTTCCGGTACTGACCAATAGTGTCTCATGAGACGTCAATATGGTTAAAAATATTGACGTCTTGAGTTCCATTGTGTTTCAATTGGGAATATTTACACCTTCTATACATTCATATTCACAATATCTGGCGCGGCATGGAAACGGGATGTGCTCGGCAGAGCCTCTCACATCCCGTTTCCTAAGCCTTGCCAGATATTTTTTCCCATTCACGGCACTAACCTACTATTCTCTATATACATCCCAGCAAACGCAACAACCCATGTTTTTATTCCTTAAATTAAAATAGTTATATGATATAGAGAATAGTAGGTTAGTGCGTGAATGGGAACAGTATAAATAAGTGAATAAGTAATGATACACAGAGAAATGTGAATGTTTAAATTTGTTTTTATGTGTTTTTGATCATGTGTTCCCTATTCAATAATGAAGCAATTAAATCAATAACCAATTTGTAAAATTAAAATACGCATTTAATGTGAAATCAAGTGGTACAATACTCTTTATATACACAGCTTACCTGGAGCTCTGAGACCCATTTATCTAGTCACAGCCACATATGAGTATTGTAGAGAGCATGGCTGTCCGTCTGTACGAGGCTATCGACCGTACATGCGGAACTATGGAGCCCCGCAAGGGACGTGGATTTTTTTTATTAATTCGTTTCCACGAAATAACAATTCGTTCTCTCGAATTAACAATTCGTTCCCTCAATTTAACAATTTGTTCCATCGAATTAACAATTCGTTCACACGATGTAACAATTCGTTCCCACGAATTGATTTTATCAAGAAAACATGATTCGTATATAGGGATTTAACATGGGGGAAAAGGAGCTGGGGGAGGAGTAAAAACTTTTATATTATTATTGCGGGATGAAAAAAGGGGCATTGTTTCAAAATATTATAAGTGACAAACACTGCAGATCCAGATGAGCTGGCTCGGTACGAGCCAGCTCATCTGGATCTACGGTGTTTTGGAAGTATTTGCTTTATGGACTATATGATTGAAAATGGTTAATGTGCTTGACACCCGTCAATTGGCGGATGCGTAGAATAACAGTTTTCGCTCCGTCATCGATCTATAAATAATAATATTTATGAATTGAATTTAAATATTATCGCCAAACGCAGCGACCAAAGCGAGTGTGACATTCATTCTATGCAGCCAATCCGAGTCACGTATCGCTGTATGCAAATTCGTATAGGTGTTACTGTGAACTCTTGTCTTCCTAGTAATGTCTAATGGGCTGGCTATATTTGGTGTATGTGAATGTAATGGCTATAAAGGCAAGGCAGGGGCGGATCTGTAGTAGGGTTTCGGTGTTGCAACCCCCCCCCCCCGTTTAGCCACGGAGTTTACATAGATCACAGTTTATTAATTTAAATGCCGTAAAATACAGGAAAGTGCATTTCGAAGAACTCGAAAATAGGACAATCCCCTAGTTGCGAACGGTAACTGTTGCAATTACTCCCGTACCGTCCGTGACTAGATTGCAAGAGTTACCTCCGCAACTAGAGAACACCCCGTTCCCCAAATTCTAGATCCGCCCCTGCAAGGGTATATATAGCAGCGACGGATCCAGAATTTCGTTAAAGGGGTGGGGGTTAAATTCGAACAACAATCCGGCCCGCCGACCCCTCCCTGAATCCGCCACTGTATGTTGTGTTGCATAGCAATAAACACGGCTTGTAGGTTTTGTGACCAGTGTAGATGCAAATCACCATGTGCATCCGCATAGTCTGATCAGGATCTGCACTGTTCGCTATTCCATCATGAAACACCCGTCATGCTTCGAACAAACAATATATTAGGTTGTTCTGTGTGTATACCTCTAATCACATTGAATTACATTAGATATAGACCTATTGCTACATGAAGGTCCTGTTTTATCTGGAGCTACACTGGTCACAAATCTCATAAGCCCCATTTCTCCAGTCACAGTCACAAATATGTAATATATAAATACTGTTGCAATAACACAGCCACCCACCCACCTCAGTCTTCCTAGTCTCGCTTAAAGGGTTAACCACACTATATAATAAAATATTTATGGAGCCCCGCAGGGGACGTAGAATTATTTTTTTATTAATTCGTTCACACGAAATAACAATTCGTTCCCACGAATTAACAATTCGTTCCAACGAATTAACAATTCGTTCCCTAAAATTAACTATTCGTTCCCACGAAATAACAATTCGTTCCAGTGGGAACTAATTGTTAATTCGTGGGAACGAATTATTTTAACGTGGGAACGAATTGTTAATTAATTAACTATTCGTTCCCACGAAATAACTATTCGTTCCAGTGGGAACGAATTGTTAATTCGTGGGAACGAATTGTTATATCGTGGGAACGAATTGTTAATCCGAGGGTACGAATTGTTAAATTGAGGAAACGAATTGTCATTTCGTGGGAACGAATTGTTAATTCGAAGGAACGAATTGTTGTATCGTGGGAAGGAAATGTTAATTCGAGGCAACGAATTGTTAAATTGAGGGGACGAATTGTTATTTCGCATTAACGAAGTAATAAAAAATAATCAAAATGGCTGTGATAATGTAATAAATTCAGTATAATACAAATTAATAATGTTATCCTTAAATTGAAAATTTCTCCCTAAAAGTGTACTTAGCAAGATAAGTGTACTTTGCAATTTTGGTGAAATAGGCTACTTATGTGTTATGCCATAGACACTGTTTGCTTGCACATGTGGAAGACTTGGACCTAGGACCCAGTAAATGGCTCAATTGAAAAACGTTACCCCACCCACCCATTTCCATATACTATACAGTACAGGCTGCATAATAGGCTATACGGAAATGGGTGGGGTAACATTTACAAATGAGTCATTTATTGGGTCCTATGCCTGAGTCTTCCACCTGTGTTTGTTTGCAGAAACCGGTTTACTAACCTACTACACATGCATGTTAATGTATCATTTACAGTCGAACCTCTCCGAACGGCCACCTCTCTACAACAACATCCTCTCTGTAATAGCCGATATTTTATATCCAAAAATGGATGATTTCCTCTATAACCCTTAGACTACTGAGCATGAAAAGTGTCGCCTGATGTTGCTTTTGCATTCTTTCTCAATAAAAAACATGTTTTGACAGCACTTTAGAATCATTTTCATTGGAAATGATTCTAAAATGCTGCCAAAGCAACTATTTGATGAGAATTATTGAAGAAAATAAATAAACATCAGACGATACAATTTAATTCAGCATTAACCTCCCTACATCAGCCACCTCTCTACAACAGCCAATTTTGCAATTTTGCAACATTTTCAAGCATATGTCTGTGGCTTATTTTTTTATCCGGGGTGGGTGGCAGGTGGGAGCATGTGATGGGTAATTTAACGATCGGGGTTCATACTTACCGGAATTCACACTGGAGACCTGTAGCCTATTTCACCAACATTGCAAAGCATACTTTTCTAGCAAAGTATACTTTGAGGGAGTAATCATTTATTTTTCCCGAAATGTATTATTTCATATAGAATTAAAGACTGCATATATTTGATGATTAAAAGTATGCAGAGTTATTATACTGAATTTATTACATTATCACAGCCAAAATGGCTGTGATAATGTAATAAATTCAGTATAATAAAAAATAATAAATTTATCCTAAAATTGAAAACTTCTCCCTCAAAGTATACTTTGCTAGAAAAGTATACTTTGCAATGTTGGTGAAATAGGCTACAGGTTTGGCCCTCACATACCGGCGTCTTTGGAATGTTGTATGTGACAGTTGAATCTGGTTAAACCCCTTGTGTGAGTATTAAGATTACTCGTAATCCTATTTTAGGGGAAGGGGCCAATTGACTTTAGTGTGGTATGGACCTGGCACTAGGTCATGTTATTCTAATTTCAGGGCTGAATATATTTGTTCTCTGTGTAAATATTCCGTTCTGATATTTCGACCCCCACCCCAATGCAGAACCCGTTTGCCCGGACATTAGCTGTTGTTGGGCCGTTAAACACTAACATGCACACAAACAAACACATTGTTATTTGGAACATTTTCGTCATGTGAGATACATGTCGTTTCAAATCCAGTCGCTGACTTTTTATGCCACCTTGTGACGTATATTCGTATATTGTATACCAATTGATAAACGTATATCCCTTATACACTGCAGGTCAGCGCGACAGTGGAATTGAATCATCAGGTAAGTAACATGCTTAACTGGATTATATTTCTAAACACAATAACAAGGTGCATGGTCACGTGGTTACAACAACAACAACAACAACATCGCCCACTCCAAAGACTGTATTATTTGATATTTTCCGTAATATGTAACGGATTTTGATGAAATATGGCGCAGCAAATGCGTCTTCGTGAGCTGCATTTGGTTGTGCAGGGAGTTCGGCAAAGACTTATGTCGTTTTTGCGAAGAATCGATTTCCGAGTCAACCAAATACAGATTAACAAGACGAGTTTGATGCGCCATATTTCATCAAAATCCGTTACGTAATAAAGACAAGTGCGGGAAGTGTAGCGGTCATTATGATTGCGCATGTTCAAAGAATTAGTCCTCGTTGGCTCCATGTTTGGAAACATAAACCAATGATTGTGTAACAGTGTAATTGATATTTGTAAATGCGGCTGTAACTGGATAATTGGGGCTTATGTGTGTTTCGTAGCAATTTGTATTGCAATACACACGACTTGTGTGTTTTGCGACCATTGTAGATTCCGATCAGCCTGTGCATCCGCACAGTCTGATCCGAATCTGCACCGTTCGCTATTCCATTCATTAATGAAATACCCGGCATTCTTCTAACACGCGATATAGATCGTTATCAGGCTACATGAGTGTGCTATTTGAATAGGAGCTACACTGGTCACAAATCCCATAAGTCCCAATTTTCCATTGACAGCCACAAATATCCATATGCAATACCAGAATACACAAAGTCATGTGGACGACTCGGGCCTATAGGACCCCGTAAATGGCTCATTTGAAAATCGTCACCCCATCGACCAATTTCCGTACATAATACATTATATACAGCATATTAGAATAGACTCTATAATCTAACAGGAATGGGTGGAGGGAGAAACATTTTCAAATAGGCCATTTACTCAGTCCTGGGTTTGATTCTTCCATTTGTACCAAAAAGCGCCGTCCGTGTCACACTCAACCGTACTAACCATCATAATCTATCCTACATCTGTATTTGTTTGTAAACGCCCCACATGTGACGTATATATAATTCTTTTTTTATTAATTACTATTAGATGTTTGTTGATTTTTTTAATGTTTTTTTTTGGCGTCGCCAGGGCTGTATAGTGACGAAATGTGAACATTAATTATAGGGTTAACCGCATTGTAATTATGAAATTTGTGGCGTATAGCAGAAAATGATAGGTCGGACAATCTGTGTAATGGAAAAGCGCTAGCGGAGCCATTAAACATGTTTTGCGACCTATCATTTTCTGATATACGCCGCAAATTTAAAAATTACAATGCTGTTAACCTATTTCTAATGCACTCCTTTACTACTGGCGTAGGAATACATAATGAAATAATTTGCGACCATTCATCAACAATGATATACCTGTAATGTATGACCATCAGCCAAGCAGATTGCGTGATATTTATAGAGTGCATTATAATTGATAATAATTTGTAAACTATCAACTGAAATGGCCATGGTTATTCCACCCTGGTGATCAGAATGTGTCGTCAGAAACTCGGCTTCATGCATCTCAATATTACGGAGTCCCGTTCCCTCAATTTAACGATTCGTTCCCTCAAATTAACAATACGATATAACAATTCGTTTTCGTGGGAACGAATTGTTATTTCGTGGAACGAATTGTTAAATAAAAGGAACGAATTTTTATTTCGTGGGAACGAATTAATAAAATAAAAAAATTCTACGTCCCCTGCGGGGTCCGTAAGTAATGAAGCTCCTTAAAACGTTAGGACATAGAGAATAGTAGGTTAGTGCCGTGAATGGGAAAAAATATCCGGCAAAGCTCAAGATTTTCTTTATTTCTCATCAGAAGTATATGTTGTGACCACTCATTTGAACCGTCTCGCCGAGACGGTTCAAATGAGTGGTCCCAACATATGCTTTGGTTCAGAAATAAGGAAAATAGATAGAGAATAGTAGGTTAGTGCCGTGAATGGGAAAACATATCTCCTTGAAGCGATATGTCATACAAATATTGTCAGTTGGGGTCTGTTGAAGATGAGATACATTTTTTAACACAATGCAATTTTTATGACGATTTGAGATTACCTCTTGACATCAGCGCGTTCATTTGATATACAGTTTGATGCATTAAGTCCTCTTGACAAATTATGTGATATATTATGCAACACTAATTTACAAATAACGTTGACGAATACACTTACATGTATGTGTAGAAGGCGAAAATGTTGTATTTTATAAAAAAATAAATATTTGTTTTACAGATACATAAGTCAGTATGTCTCCTATTTTCTTACTCCTTTTATTTTTCTTTCGTGCTTGTGACATACTTACTGTCTGTTCCACGTTTTGCTGCCGACGATATTTTGCGCATTAAACACATTAAATCTTAAACATATTTAATTAATAGTATTATCAATAACCAAAATGTCACTCTCCTCTTTTTTTATTTGATGAAATTCCGTTAAATATTGATTTTATTGTGAAAAAACTATTTTCCTATGGGAATTTAACTTGGGGGCTAAAATAGATTTTTTAAATATTGTTTTTATTTGTGGACCGATTTTCAAAATCTAACTTTTATTTTTTTAGTTACATCATTTCCAAGCTATCTAGCCAGGTTTCATAGTCAAGTTCCAAATGTTTCATATCCAACTTTCGCGGCCACCTTACCGGTAGAAAGTCTGCATCAGTAGCGGCGAGTTTTGTATGTAATTATATAGGAGACTATTACCATTTCTTACGTAGCTTTTAAACTACACAACCGATTAAAAATGCACAAGTCACATTTTAAACTTCAATTATTGTACTTTATGATGATGTTTCGATCGTGTTTTTAAAATAAAAATATTTTGGTCCTTTTTAGCTTTAAACATAGTCGGTAGTTTTTATATGATTTATATAGCAAATTGTGATTTTCTTCTCGATTTTCGTTGGGAATATTGCAAAATTTCTTTTTATAAGAATAGTGACAAAAAAATGAACAGGTATTTTCAATTAGCTCATTCATTTTTCTATCTATTGATATAAAAATTATGTTTCTAAGTTAATATTATTTTGGTCCTTTTTAGATAATAATAATGACACCATCTGTTTTCATTTTCCAGTTAGCGTATCACGGAAATCTTCGACAATTTCCGTGATATTCGTTGAAACGGGCACCTGCTTACGGTGCTTAGCGGCGGTGGGACGATTGTATGTTACCCGAGGCATGACCGTGTTGTCGGTAAAAGTATTTGTGAACAAAGTAACCAAATTAGACTTTGATTTTCACTTACTTTGAAGCGCTAATAATTGGAGACGAGTGTGTTTGTCACCGAAATATTAATCGCTCATTTTAAACTCTGCTGATTATCTAACAAATTACACCGTTAATCCGAAACTAACGTCATGGTTCCCAATTAAAAGCAGTTAATTAGTAACTGCCGTGCAAACTGCGATTTGTGTTTTTTAGATGCCGACAAGACTACTCAATTAAGAGACAATTCTTTACACGTCTGTATCTTCATACAGACATGCGATCTATGGTAGCAGGCATGGCTTCATCTCTCAGACCACGTTCTAATGTTAGCTACACAATTCTAAATGAAGGAGATTATGTTGTATTGTGGTTGACATTCATCCGGTCTGATCATACTTTAATCTGTACACTAGTAGTACAGACTGTGACAAATTATAGAATATTGAGTCCCAGTACAGACTAAATAACGTACAGTACAAGCGCTGATCAGATTGTACTGGGACACAGTATTGTATAATTTGTACACTAGTAGTACAGACTGTGACAAATTATAGAATATTGAGTCCCAGTACAGACTAAATAACGTACAGTACAAGCCCTGATCAGATTGTACTGGCACACAGTATTGTATAATTTGTACACTAGTAGTACAGACTGTGACAAATTATAGAATATTGAGTCCCAGTACAGACTAAATACCGTACAGTACAAGCCCTGATCAGATTGTACTGGCACACAGTATTGTACAATTTGTCCCAGGATTCTGCTACCGCCCCACTCGCGGCTGTGTAAGTAGTCAAGACTTCACAGAGAACAGTGCAAACCCTGATCAGACTCGTGTTCATGTACAGACTGTGACAAATTATAGAATATTGAGTCCCAGTACAGACTAAATACCGTACAGTACAAGCCCTGATCAGATTGTACTGGGACACAGTATTGTACAATTTGTCCCAGGATTCTGCTACCGCCCCACTCGCGGCTGTGTAAGTAGTCAAGACTTCACAGAGAACAGTGCAAACCCTGATCAGACTCGTGTTCATGTACATTACAGTGATTACAAAACAGCATACATTTGTTATTGATTTATTACAGCTCATTGTGTACCTTTATGGAGCATAATAACATATTTTTCGCAATTATGTAATTGTCAATATTGCAGCTAGAAGTAATTTATATAATTTTCACTTGTTATTCTGTGTTCACTATACAGCTAAGCTCCGCCCACATGCGCAGTGGGTAGACCGTACTGAACGTTCCGAGCTCAGTCGAATGTAATTACAAGTCGGCACAGCCGAGCGCGAAATCGTAAAGTCGAGGGGTCTGGGGTCGTGCCCCAGGACATTGTTTAAATGTCAGATCGCCGCAGATGCGATTTCCTGACACCTAGGCCACGAAAAAAGTCATCCAACTATTCGAGTATTGTAGATTTTCGTCTTTTTTTTTGTTTGCTGGGAGCAGGAGGGGTGGGGGGAGGAGTCCGGACACCCCCCTCCTGTATCCGCGCCTGTGACTGTAGTGGTGCAGTAAAATAATATGTAGGCCAAATTAAAATGTATTAGCGAATTATGGCAAATATTTTCAACAGGACAAAAGTAGCCTCTTTGTCCGTCCATGTGTGTGTCCATCTGTCCAAATCTTGCAATATCTAGTTGGAATTTCACGAAACTTGCGGAGAAGGTTCTCTATACATTGCAGATCATTGTCACTGTGTTCCGGTTCTGATGACCCAGTTTCAGATATTCCAGATTTGTTCCTTATTATTATTCGTTTATTCACTCAGGTCACATAGTTATGACAACATGAGGTAAATACAATACAACATCATGAAATGACATAATGGCTACTCAAGATAAATTAATATTCAAATGTATAAATATAACGACTAGCTGACCATGTAACGGTGAACTTAATTCAAATATCTGAAAACATAAACATTGGTTTGGAAATATATGTTTTATGTGTAATTACGATTTAATATCTTTAATATCCTCAAACATCATCATTAACACCAAAACAATAGATTTATTGATTGATTAATGGTGTTTAACGGCATATCTACATTTAGTCATTTTAGGCCGGGTCAATGGGGTCAAATCCCACATTTCACCTGTATGGATGGGGGAAAATCCCAACATCAGAACTGAATATTTACAATAATATATATTCAGCCCTGAAATTAAAATAACCTGACCTGGTGCCAGGTCCTAACCTAACCAGAGTCACATAGCCCCATTCCCTAAAACAAAGCAATATGATTAGTGCTAATCATACTACTCTTACAATGGTACAGCCGGATTCAACTATAAAATACAAGAGGGCCAAAACAGGTAGATCGGGATCCCGGAAAGGATGAATTCCAACATTAAGTTTACCCTTCGCATGCTCCCAACCAAACGGACCCGCCCCGCCCCCCCCCCCTCCCCCCACCAAAACAATAGACCTTGTGATTATAAACCCTTGGTAATTCACAATGCAATTGAATGGGGTCAATTTATAGATGTATAATAAAAACAACTTCATGATGAATAAACTGTATTCACATTTTTCTGAATGAATAAACAAGATTCTAAGAAATCAAAGTAATGTCCCTCTTACATGTTATACAAAACCAATACCAAGGTATTAGGCTGTGACGATATGATTGATTGATTTATGGTGTTTAACGGCCTGTCAACAGGCAAGGTCATTTTAGGCCGGGTCAACGGGGTCAAGTCTCGTATGTTACCTGTTGTGATATCGGGGGGGGGGGGGGGTGGGGGGTCCCCAAATCAGAACTGAATATTTACAATAATATATATTAAGTCCTGAAATTAGAATAACCTGACCTGTTGCCATGTCCTAAACACACCAACATCACTTAGCCCTGGCCCCAAAAAGTAATAGGATTAGTACTAATCCTACTACTCTTAAAATGTGGCATAACCGGATTCAACTCGAGTACCAGAAGGCAAAAAACGTACCTGAGGGCCAAACCAGGTAGATCGGGATTCCGGAAAGGATGAATCCTGCCGTTAATTTTACCCTTCGCATGCTCCCAACAAACCACCCATTGGGATGATACGATACATATCGCGACCATACATACATAATATGTGGCTGTGACTGGAGAAATGGGGTTTATGCGTTCTGCAACCAGTGTAGATCCAGATCAGCCTGTGTATCCGCAGTCTGATCAGGATCGGCACTGTTCGCCATTCCACCAATGAAACATTCTTTGTCATGCTTCTAACAAAGAATATAGATCGTTATCAGGCTAGATATGAATGTTGATCAGGAGCTGCACTGATCATAAATTCCATAAGCCCCATTTCTCCAGTCACAGTCACAAGAACGAACGCTACATTCCCAGTACATCTTGTTTGATCACGTGACTAATTTAACGGCGAGATTTTCCCGTTGAGTAGGAACACTGAATCTGCTCTACATAAACAACAAACGTGGTCATTCGAATGAACAATGTGCTTAACAGCATACAAATAGTCAACGAAACATACCAGTCGAAAACGTCCAACATTACGCTTCTCCAAATGGGGACAGGTGCACGAGAAAACGTGCCCTGTTTGCAAATCCCACATAAAATATGTTTACCTAATAATGTTAATTAAAATGAAAATCGTTTGGATACCATCGATGTTGTTAGTCATTTATCTATATATATTTTGATGAAATTGAAACATTTCAAACACCGACCAGTATTAGTGAGCTGATGAGTGAGGAAATCAACATGCCAACCATGTTGGTTTTCATGTGCATGCGCTACTTGTTGTTTTGACTGGCTATGTTGGACACTGGTAAACAAAAGGGAACTTACAACTTTTGGAAGTCAAATTGACTTGCTTGGTATACTTATGTGTCAAGTTACTGGGAAAATGGGGCTTATGGTATTTGTAACCATTGTAGATCCTGATCAAATAGCACGATCCTGTAGTCTAATAACGCTTATTAGAAGTCCCGTTTCTCCAGTATATACATGTATTATAAAAAATACGCACAGTTTTATTGTTGGTATAAAGTGTCTATCAGTTGATAGCTATTTTGATAAAAATTATAAAATTGTGAGAACAAAATTAAAATACAAATATATATTCTTAGTCGAGGTTTGTGACCTGTTCGAGACATCAATTTTCTACTGTACTTAATATAAGTTCATCTTTATTTGATATGGTTAGAAATAATTAACGTAATTCCCTTTTTACGTCCACGAGAATTATAAATCTTGGTCAGACTACGTTAGTTTACAAATGTACTATAAACGCTGGTTGATAAAGCTGAGCTGGCCTATATTGCTGTTTTATTAGCAGAGTTGTGCGTTAAATTATGAGACCCTAATAAAAAGTGTTTCTCTTAAATTTGCAGTACGGCAAACATATTCTACTGATTTGTAATTTCATCATAGACTTTGTCTCATTTGATTATCTTTGACACAATTGCAACTTGCAATACTTAATATAATTTCATCTTTATTTGATATGGTTAGAAATAATTAACGTAATTCCCTTTTTACATACACGGGAATTAAAATCTTGGATCACACTACGGTAGTTTACAAACTATGATTACTTACACTGGTTTTAACTATTTGTATCGTTGCATGTTTTCTCTTCATTTCACGGCAATATTAACGAGATTTCCACCGATTATCGAAACTAGTATAGGTGAAAGTATCACAAATTATAAATTGTCAATAAATGGAAATGTGTTGTTTTTATTTCCAGGGAATTAAGCAGAATCATCGCGAATTATTTACTGCAAACTAAACTAAACCTCATTGAATTATATTTATACAACCAGGCTAGACCCAGTTCAGAATGTGCGGATGCGCAGCTTGATCTGGGTATACACTGGTTTCAATCGCTGTTTTGCATTAGGCTACATGTATATTGCCAGAAATATTAAGTTAAAAAAAGTTCGCCAGTCTGAGAATATATATATTTAGTACATCGGTATTCTGTAATTATTTACGCGATTTAACGATTATTACTGCAAACTAAACTTCCTTGAACTTTATTTGTACAACCAGTGTAGAATTATTTTCTGCAAATTAAACAGAATTTGTAATTTCAGCATAGACTTTGTCTTATTTGATTATCTTTGACATAATTGCAACTTGCAATACTTAATACAATTTCATCTTTATTTGATATGGTTAGAAATAATATCACAGTGGTCAATGGTGGAATCACCACACTACATGTACATGGATTATCGATTTACATATCGATAAAATGACGTACATCACATGACACCTGTAGATTTCCGAGAGATTACTGAAAAAGCCGATATCACGGAAATTGCCGACTAACCATCACGTATTGGTCAGCTGAAATTGACCATGTGGTCACTATAGATTTTGTCCAGGTACGATGGCCGCGAAAGTTGGATATGTCGTTTTTTGACTCCTCTCCCACTGCTTCCACCTCTTCTCTCCCATGTTAAATTCCCATAGGAACATTGTTTTTCGCAATAAAATCAATATTTGATGGAATTTCATCAAACACAATTTTTGGGGAGATTGATTTTTTTTGTTATTGGGAAAAAACGAATTACATTTAAATATTTTTTACAATTAATATGTTTAATAGGCAAAAGTTCGTCGACAGAAAAACGTGGGACAGACAGTAGTCATTTATGGCGACATAACTGACGAACTTTTGATATGTTAGCCATCTTTTATACCGCAACCATTGCTCCATGTAGCATAATAAAGGGTGTTGAATAAATGCTGTTTATATCGGAAGTAACCTAATATATACATGAAGTGCCGTTTTTCCCTTTATTTTTTCCCCTTTGACCCCTTATCGTCGCCTATGATAGGTCAGTCTCAACAGCAAATTCAAGCTGGCGACGAATTTTAAAATCGAAATCACTGTCGGTTCAGCTGAATTTTGTCCATTAACGACATGGATATGTCCATTATGATTGCAATGCTTATAATGACAAATGTGTAGTCTAAAACCAGCCAATATTGAAGCTCATCGTAAATAAATCGGATATGTAATCAGATACAATACCGAATCTACATATGCGGTATAAATTAAATACATGATTAGTGCCGTCGAATATAAAACTACATCGCGTAATGTGTAAACAACCGGTTTTCAAAAAATAACAATTGTTTTATTATTTACATTATCTAGCCAGATTACTCGCTATACCCAACGGCCAATGGTCGTTTGATATATCCATTAATATCGGCGACTACACCTATGATGAACTTTACGACAATGAATTGCAATTCCCGCTTTCATGTAACTAGTGCTGATATAATTACAACCATTATAATAATACAATCTTTACTATTGAGGTGCAATAAATAACTGCTTTCACTGGACTGTCTGATAGCCTCACGTATTTCGATTTCGCACCAATGTGAGGGTACCAGCTAGTATGCATTTCACGACAAATCATCTACGTTTACCCAAGTCCCATTCTCCATAAACTGGAGATTGGGACAGTGGGGGTATACACACAGCCATTGTTTATTTTCCGCAATTCTCGTACTCTAATTTACATGTAACCTCATTATTACCATGTTTCTCATTTGGGCTAGATACTAGTAAACTACGCAATAGCTAGCATACTCTATTTTTACTCAAATCTCATAGTTTTTAGACGTAATCTCAACAATTCAGCTTGTTACGCGCCTAGGTAACTGAACATGATCTTAGTAAATGCTGCAATAATTAGCAAACTCCATTTTACTCTAATTTCATCGTTTTGCTCGCTGTGTGTCTAGGAATTTGAACATGTTTCTCAGCCGTTTTGCTTGTTGGGTGCCTAGGAATTTGAACATATTTTCGGTGTAACTAAAACTAGTAAAATCGTCAATATATCGCATACACCATCTTACACGCAATCTTTTTGTGCGCTTATGAATACGAAAATGTTTTCAGAGACTACTGCATGCTGCAATAGTTAACATAAATGCTACACGCAATCTAATCGTTTTGCTTGTTGCGCACCTACATCTATGAATATGAATATGTTTTTCATTTGTAATTTCGACTAGTAATTTTGCAATAGTTAGCATACCCTATATTACATGTAATGTCATTATTTGCTGGTGCTTGCCCATTTTGGGAGACAATGATCATGCGTCTCCCAGGATGAACAAGCTCCACAGCTTTTGTATGTATATATGTTTGTTTTGTACTCTCCCATAAGCTGTATAGCTTCAGGAAAAAATAAAGAAAGAAAATGTCCATAGGAGTCATTTTCCAAATGTTTTTCCTGTTTGTTCACAGTGAAATATATATGTGATGGAATGTCATTAAATAAAACACAATGGGGAGGTTTTGGTATTGAAGAAGAAAGTACTTTTATTATATATACCTACCCATGAAATACATAGTTATACGATGTAAATAAAAGTCATATGTTCTCCGGTGAAAATACGAAGATACTTCCGCTATCTATATTCATAACGCGCATCTGCAGTGCCGGCTGCAAATATACATTCATTACCGTGGAGCGATATATAATAAATATAATATTCATATTTTTGCAACATTCGTTGCGATGATATGAATATCCTCTATACATTTAAATATTTCTTACGTTTACTGTGTTTATTAGGCGATATTAGGTTGGCAGAAACCGTGGAACAGACATATAAAGTTTTTGTTCACATATTGGATTTATTAAGGAATTACATTTGAGGGAGCGTTAGCGGTCGCAGCATTTAGTTCCATAAAAATGAAATATGTGAACAATAGTATACGTATAATTAGCCAGGTTTATAACGCAGTCTCCAATCCGAGTATTCCTATCGAAAAGGTAGTCATTTAAATTTGGAAATATGTAACTTAATAGGGTTAAATCTTGTAATGTGTGAAATAAGTGGAGAGGATACTAGTCAGCGATTATCTTAGACATTAGGCGAAATATAAGTGCCCTTAACAGTGACAAACATCGCATATCAGTGAACAGTAGCTATTTCTTTTCACAGTGTTGTGATTAATAGATAAGCGACGTATTTACAACAAACAAATTCGGGTATCGCGTTACATACAGCGGTGAAGGGGAACGACTAACCGGCAGATTACGGGAGATACCCGCATCATTTGAGATGTGCCATGAGGGAACCATCTCTAAACCGAACACCCTCTAGAGGAAACCACCGTACTGTGGAACTTTCTACCGGACAGATTTTATGAAGAAATCATCGTACAGTGGACCCTCTTTAATCCGGACACCCTAACCAGGGAAAACATCGCACAGTGGTCCCTCTCTAAACAGGGCCATGAGGTATCATTGCACATTGCTCCCTCTCTAAACCGGACAACCTCTATGAGGAAACAATTGTACAGTGGAACATATCTAAACCGTAAAACATGAATGACGAAATAAGTGTGCAGTTGAACATCTCTAAACCGGACATGATTGTACAGTGGAACCGCTCTAAACCGGACAACCGGTATGACGAAATAATTGTACAGTGCAACCTCTCTAAACCGGACAACCTCTACGAGGAAATAATTATACAGTGGAATCTCTCTAAACCGGACAACCGGTATGACGAAATAATTGTGCAGTGGAACCTCTCTAAACTGGACAACCGGTATGACGAAATAATTGTACAGTGGAACCTCTCTAAACTGGACAACCTGTATGACGAAATAATTGTACAGTGGAATCTCTAAACCGGACAACCGGTATGACGAAATTATTGTACAGTGAAACCTCTCTAAACTGGACAACCGGTATGACGAAATAATTGTACAGTCGAACCTCTCTAAACCGGACAACCTGCATGACGAAATTATTGTATTGTGGAATCTCTAAACCGGACAACCGGTAAGACGAAATTATTGTACAGTGAAACCTCTCTAAACTGGACAACCGGTATGACGAAATAATTGTACAGTGGAACCTCTCTAAACAGGAAAAACTGTATGACAAAATAATTATACAGTGAAACCTCTTTAAACAGGACAACCTGTATGACGAAATAATTGTACAGTGGAACCTCTCTAAACCGGACAACATGTATGACGAAATAATTGTACAGTAGAAGCTCTCTAAACCGGACAACCGGTATGACGAAATAATTGTACAATGGAACATCTCTAAACAGGAAAAACTGTATGACGAAATAATTGTACAGTGGAACCTCTCTAAACCGGACAACATGTATGACGAAATAATTGTACAGTAGAAGCTCTCTAAACCGGACAACCGGTATGACGAAATAATTGTACAATGGAACATCTCTAAACAGGAAAAACTGTATGACGAAATAATTGTACAATGGAACATCTCTAAACAGGAAAAACTGTATGACGAAATAATTATACAGAGGAACATATCTAAACCGAACAAACTGTATGACGAAATAATTGTACAGTGGAACCTCTCTAAACCGGACAACCTCTATGACGAAATAATTGTACAATGGAACATCTCTAAACAGGAAAAACTGTATGACGAAATAATTGTACAGTGGAACATCTCTAAACCGGACAACCTGTATGACGAAATAATTGTACAGTGCAACCTCTCCAAAACCGGACAACATCTATGAGGAAATAATTATACAGTGGAACCTCTCTAAACCGGACAACATCTATGACGAAATAATTGTACAGTGGAACCTCTCTAAACTGGACAACCTGTATGACGAAATAATTGTACAGTGCAACCTCTAGGACAACATCTATGGAGGATAATTACAAGTGGAACCTCTCTAAACCGACAACTCTAATGACGAAATAATTGTACAGTGGAACTCTCTAAACCTGACAACCTTATGACGAAATAATTGTACAATGAACCCTCCAAACGGACAACTGTATGACGAAATAATTGTACAGTGGCTCTCCAAAACAGGACAACATCTAAGACTGGAAATAATTGTACAGTGAACATAAAATGCTCTCTGGACAACCGTATGACGAAATAATTGTACAGTGGAACAACTCTAAACCGGACAACTGTAAATTGAATAAATAAATGTAGAGTGAACTCTCTAAACCGGACAACATGTATGAGAAATAATTGTAGATGCCAAACCACTTCTCTACAAACGAACCAAACATGTATGACGAAATAATTGTACAGTGGAACCTCTCTAACCCAGACAACATCTATGACGAAATAATTGTACAGTGGAACATCTCTAAACCGGACAACCTGTATGAGTAAATAATTGTAGAGTGGAACCTCTCTAAACCGGACAACATCTATGACGAAATAATTGTACAATGCAACCTCTCTAAACCGGACAACATGTATGACGAAATAATTGTACAGTGGAACCTCTCTAACCCAGACAACATCTATGACGAAATAATTGTACAGTGGAACTTCTCTAAACCGGACAACACCTATGACGAAATAATTGGTCAGTGGAATCTCTCTAAACTGGACAACCTATATGACGAAATAAGTGTACAGTGGACCCTCTCTAAACTGGCAACCTCTATGAGGAAACAATTGTACCGTGGAACATCTCTAAACCGGACAAACTGTATGACGAAATAAATATACAGTAGAACCTCTCTAAACCGGACAACCGGTATGACGAAATAATTGTACAGTGGAACCTCTCTAAAACGGACAACCGGTATGGCGAAATAAGTATACAGTGGAACATCTCTAAACCGAACAAACTGTATGACGAAATAATTGTACAGTGGAACCTCTCTAAACCGGACAACCTCAATGACGAAATAATTGTACAGTGGAACATCTCTAAACCGGACAACCTGTATGACGAAATAATTGTACAGTGCAACCTCTCCAAAACCGGACAACATATATGAGGAAATAATTATACAGTGGAACCTCTCTAAACCGAACAAACTGTATGATGAAATAATTGTACAGTTGAACCTCTCTAAACCGGACAACCGGTATGACGAAATAATTGTAAAGTGGAACCTCTCTAAACCAAACAAACTGTATGATGAAATAATTGTACAGTTGAACCTCTCTAAACCGGACAACCGGTATGACGAAATAATTGTACAGTGGAACATCTCTAAACCGAACAAACTGTATGACGAAATAATTATACAGTAGAACCTCTCTAAACCAGACAACATGTATATCGAAATAATTGTACAGTGGAACATCTCTAAACCGGACAACCTGTATGACGAAATAATTGTACAGTGGAACATCTCTAAACCGGACAACCGGTATGACGAAATAATTATACAGTAGAACCTGTATAAACCAAAAAAACTGTATGACGAAATAATTGTACAGTGGAACCTCTCTAAAACGGACAACCGGTATGACGAAATAAGTATACAATGGAACATCTCTAAGCCGAACAAACTGTATGACGAAATAATTATTTCATCATACAGGTTATCCGGTTTAGAGAGATTCGACTGTACAATTATTTCGTCACACATGTTGTCAGATTTAGAGAGGTTCCACTGTACAATTAGTTCCTCATAGACGTTGTCCGGTCTAGAGAGGTACAACTGTACTATTGTTTCGTTATAGAGGTTGTCCGCTTTGGAGAGGGAACACTGTACAAATATTTAGTCATAGAGGTTGTCAGGTTTACAGAGGTTCCACTGTACAATTACTTCCTCATACATACTTTCCGGTTTAGAGAGGTTCCACTGTACATTTATTTCACAGGTTGTCCAGTTTAGAGAGATTCCACTGTACAATTATTTAGTCACAGATGTTGTCCGGTTTATAGAGGTTACACTGTACAATTATTTCGTCATAGAGGTTGTCCGGTTTAGAAACATTCCACTGTACAATTATTTCGTCATACAGGTTGTCCGGTTTAGAGAGGTTCCACTGAATAATTATTTCGTCATACAGTTTGTTCTGTTTAGAGATGTTACACTGTACAATTATTTCGTCATACAAGTTGTCCGGTTTAGAGATGTTCCACTGTACAATTATTTCATCATACGGGTTGTCCGGTTTAAAGAGGTTCCACTATATAATTATTTCGTCATACAGTTTGTCCTATTTAGAGAGGTTCCACTGTACAATAATTTCGTCATACCGGTTGTCCAGTTTAGAGAGGTTTCACTTTACAATAATTTCGTCATACCGGTTGTCCGGTTTAGAGATTCCACTGTACAATTATTTCGTCATACAGGTTGTCCGGTTTAGAGAGGTTCCACTGTACAATTATTTAGTCATACCGGTTGTCCAGTTTAGAGAGGTTTCACTGTACAATAATTTCTTCATACCGGTTATCAGGTTTAGAGATTCCACTGTAGAATTATTTGGTCATACAGGTTGTCCGGTTTAGAGAGTTTCCACTGTATAATTATTTCGTCATATAGGTTGTCCGGTTCAGAGAGGTTCCACTGTACAATTACTTCCTCATACCGGTTGTCCGGTTTAGAGATGTTCCACTGTTCAATTATTTCGATATACATGTTGTCTGGTTTAGAGAGGTTCTACTGTATAATTATACAGTGGAACATCTCTAAACCGGAAAACCTCTCTGACGAAACAATTGTACAGTGGAACCTCTCTAAACCGGACAACCTCTATAACGTAATAATTGTACAGTGGAACCTCTCTAAACCGGACAACCGGTATGACAAAATAATTGTACAGTGGAACATCTCTAAACCGAACAAACTGTATGACGAAATAATTATACAGTGGTACCTCTCTAAACTGGAAAACCTGTATGACGAAATAATTGTACAGTGGAACGTCTCTAAACAGGACAACATCTATAACGTAATAATTGTACAATGGAACCTCTATAAACCGAACAAACTGTATAACGAAATAATTATACAGTGGAACCTCTCGAAACCGGACAACCTGTATGACGAAATAATTCTATAGTGGAACGTCTCTAAACCGGACAACCTATATGACGAAATAATTATACAGTGGAATCTCTCTAAACCGGACAACCTCTATGACGAAATAATTATACAGTGGAATCTCTCTAAACCGGACAACCTGTATGACGAAATAATTGTACAGTCGAACCTCTATAAACTAGACAACATCTGTGACGAAATAATTGTAGAGTGGAATGTCTCTAAACTGGACAACCGGTATGAGGAAGTAATTGTACAGTGGAATCTCTCTAAACCGGACAACATGTGTGACGAAATAATTGTAATGTGGAACCTCTCTAAACCGGACAACCGGTATGAGGAAGTAATTATACAGTGGAATCTCTCTAAATCGGACAACATGTATGACGACATAATTGTACAGTGGAACCTCTCTAAACCGGACAACATGTGTGACGAAATAATTGTACAGTGGAATCTCTCTAAACCGGACAACATGTGTGACGAAATAATTGTACAGTGAAACCTCTCTAAACCGGACAACCGGTATGAGGAAGTAATTGTACAGTGGAATCTCTCTAAACCGGACAACATGTATGACGACATAATTGCAGTGAACCTCTAAACCGGACAACCTCTATGACGAAATAATTGTACAGTGGAACATCTCTAAACCGGACAACATGTATGACGAAATAATTGTACAGTGGAACCTCTCTAAACCGGACAACATGTATGACGAAACAATTGTACAATGGAACCTCTCTAAACCGGACAACCTCTATGACGTAATAATTGTACAGTGGAACCTCTCTATACCGGACAACCTATATGACGTAATAATTGTACACTGGAACTTCTATAAACCGGACAACCTCTAGGAGTAAATAATTGTACAGTGGAACCTATCTAAATCGGACAGCATGTATGAGGAAGTAATTGTACAGTGGAACCTCTGTAAACCGGACAACTTCTATAACGAAATAATTGTAAGGTGGTACCTCTCTAAACCGGAAAGCATGTATGACGAAATAATTGTACAGTGTTCCCTCTCCAAACCGGACAATCTCTATAACGAAATAACTGTAAGGTGGTACCTCTCTAAACCGGACAACCTGTATGACGAAATAATTGTAGAGTGTTCCCTCTCCAAACCGGACAACCTCTATGACGAAATAATTGTATAATGTTCCCTCTCCAAACCGGACAACCTCTATAACGAAATAATTGTAAGGTGGTACCTCTGTAAACCGGACAACCTGTATGACGAAATAATTGTACAGTGGAAAGTTTTTAAACCAAACAACCTCTATGACGAATTAATTGAAGAGTGGAACGTCTCTAAACCGGACAACATCTGTGACGAAATAATTGTACAATGGAATCTCTCTAAACTGGACAACGTCTATGACGAAATAATTGTACAGTGTTCCCACTCTAAACCGGACAACCTCTATAACGCTATAATTGTACAATGGAACCTCTCTAAACCGGACAACCTGTATGACGAAATAATTGTACAGTGGAACGTTTTACACAGGACAACCTCTATGACGAAATAATTGTACAGTGGAACCTCTCTAAACCGGACAACCTGTATGACGAAATAATTGTACAGTGGAACCTCTCTAAACCGGACAACATCTGTGACGAAATAATTGTACAGTGGAACCTCTCTAAACCGGACAACCTCTATGACGAAATAATTGTACAGTGGAACCTCTCTAAACCGGACAACCTCTATGACGAAATAATTGTACAGTGGAACCTCTCTAAACCGGACAACCTCTATGACGAAATAATTGTACAGTGGAACCTCTCTAAACCGGACAACCTGTATGACGAAATAATTGTACAGTGGAACCTCTCGAAACCGGACAACCTCTATGACGAAATAATTGTACAGTGGAACGTCTCTAAACCGGACAACCTGTATGACGAAGTAATTATACAGTAGAACCTCTCTAAACCAGACAACATGTATATCGAAATAATTGAACAGTGGAACCTCTCTAAACTGGACAACACCTGTGACGAAATAATTGTACAGTGGAATCTTTCTAAACCGGACAACCTCTATGAGGAAATCATTGTACAGTGGAACATCTCAAAAGCGGACAACACCTGTGACGAAATAATTGTACTGTGGAATCTCTCTAAACTGGACAACGTCTAGGAGGAAATAATTGTACAGTGGAACCTCTCTAAACCGGACAACCTCTATAACGAAATAATTGAACAGTGGAACGTCTCTAAACCGGACAACGTCTATGACGAAATAATTGTACAGTGGAACCTGTCTAAACGATACAACGTATATGGGGAAATAATTGTACAGTGGTACCTTTCTAAACCGGTCAGCCTGTATGAGGAAATAATTGTACAATGGAACCTCTCTAAACCGGACAACCTCTTTGGAAAATCATTAAACAGTGGAACCTCTCTAAACTGGACATCCTCCATGAGCAAATTATTGCATAGTGGAACCTCTCTAAATTGAACACTATATGAGGAACTCATAGTTTAGTAAAACCTCTCTATGCCGGACACCATATAAGGAACTCATTATTTAGTGAAACCTCTCTAAACCGGACACCATATGAGGAACTCATTGTTCAGTGAAACCTCTCTAAACCGGATACCATATGAGGAACTCATTGTTCAATGAAATCTCTCTAAACCGGACACTATATGAGGAACTCATTGTTCAATGAAACCTCTCTAAACCGGACACCATATGAGGAACTCATTGTTCAATGAAACCTCTCTAAACCGGACAACATATGAGGAACTCATTGTTCAGTGAAACCTCTCTAAACCGGACACTATATGAGGAACTCATTGTTCAATGAAACCTCTCTAAACCGGACACCATATGAGGAACTCATTGTTCAATGAAACTCTCTAAACCGGACACCACATGAGGAACTCATTGTTCAGTGAAACCTCTCTAAACCGGACACTATATGAGGAACTCATAGCTTAGTGAAACCTCTCTGAAACCGTACACCATATGAGGAAATCATTGGTTAGTGAAACCTCTCTCAACCAACCATGAATTGATATCGGTTTGATAAAACAATTAACCCCAACTTTCAAATTCCGATGTCTCACATACTCTACATACATGTTGTAGTACGGCATCTACATATAATTTCATACTATCAACTCATGCAATTATCTTTGAAATCTAAAAGCATCAACTATATATGTATATTAGGCCATACAAAGTTCTTCCTCTGTTAAGCGTCTGCGTGCGGGTAGGTTTTGAGAGTGGTTCTCTGAAAAAACAAACTGTGTATGCTATTTTAAACTATTTACTGGTGAAGTAATATGAAAATTGATTTGGGACTTTTTTTTAAATCCGTTCATGAAGTTACACTTAGTAAGTTTAATAAGAGTGTTTTCTTAAATGATCAAACATGGGCGGGTCCCGGGGGGTCAGCTAGGGGTCAAATTTCACATTTGACCGGAATATGGTCCTGTCATATATCGAATCGAAGGTATTGAGGAGACTGTCACTGTGGATCATGTTCTTTGTTGAAGTCGAATGATTAGGTCATCCAAGATGGCCGCCGGAAGGTCGTAATTTCATCCTTTAATCAGAGAGTTCACAGAGTCAGTTTTGTAAATTTAACGGTTGTCGCATAATCAAAGATGGCCGCCGTGGAAAAATATGAAAAATTATTTAAAAAAATGTTCTTCTCACGAATCGCCAGACAGATTTCAGCGAAACTTGATAGGATATGTTCGATAGTCAATGTTGTTTCAGGTTTGTTAAATATATGACCCCACGATCAAAAATGGGCGCTGCGCTGCCGGCGGGTCAATGAGTGGTCAAATTTCACATTTCACCAAACATGGTCATTTTGTACAGAAAATCGAAGCTATCCTCTGAAAAGGATTTTATCAAAATCTGTGGCCCGTTTCATTAAACTTCGTACGACTAAAATGTTCGTAACTGTAAATTTAGGATCGTCTGGAATTTTAATTGATGGATTTACATTTATTGAGCATAGGCTGCATATGCAGCCTATGCTCAATAAATGTAAATCTAATAATTGTTTACACGAAAACATTGTTAATATGATATTTACAGACTATCATAATTTTGCGCTTCGAACATTTTAGTCGTACGAAGTTTAGTGAAACGGACCCCGGATGATTACGTCGTCGAAGACACCACCGAAATGTCAAACCTGTATCTTTTTATTAGAGCTTTCAAACAGACTTTTCTTACTAACCACTTGGCCGGTGCTGGCCAAACTTCATAGTTATTGTCATTCAGTGAAACATTTACAGATTTGCCAAATTGGAGATTGTCACATAATCCAAGATTGCCGCCGTATAAAGTTTTTTAAACATCTTAAAACAATATCTTCCCATTATAATCACCAGACTAGTTTCGACAAAACTTTGTAGGAATAATGAATACATAAAGCTCTCTCAGATTTACTTGCATATACATAATAACCAGGTGAGCGATATAGGGCCACAAAACCCATTGTTTGCATTTCCATTCATAATTTGCAATTTTGTGGGTATCATCAACCTGCGAATTTTAATTTATATCAATACTGGTGTATTTGCTATTTGGTCCTCTATGATGCTCTGAACTATATATCGGACACATGTCTGAAGGCATGAACCTGCAAGTTGGTGTGTCTGAATACACATGATAATTAAAAGTTCAAAAAATGAATTAAAACCTCAATTATAGAGAATAGTAGGTTAGTGCCGTGAATGGAAAAATATCTGGCAAGGCTTAGGAAACGGGATGGGCGAGGCTCTGCCGAGCACATCCCGTTTCCGTGCCGCGCCAGATATTTTTCTCATTTACAACTAACCTACTATTCTATTTATCCCATCAACACCTACAAATGGCTTTGCAAATAAATAACACCAGCCACCGCACATATTCATACGCAGTAATTAGGTCGTATTGACAGGATATCTAAAATGTTTCACGGCACCGTGTTTCACGGCACATACGCACTGTGTTGACGGGATAAATCACTATTATCTCTCGATGTGGTCAGACACTTTTAAATCAACCATCAGTCAACTAACTTCGGCATTTTAGGTTTTGGATCATGATTTTTTGTTTTCATCACCGCATGATTATTAATAAAATTACTGAGTTGAAATTCTCAGATATATGAGACAATTGCACGAAGTGATACTTATTTTGTGAACTTATACTGAATTATTCTACATTGTTTCTGACCTATGGCACTATGGACGTCGGGGTTATTTTATATTATCCACCCGATATGATAGTACAGTAGAACATCTCTAATCCGGACACCAAGAAATCTTGATCTTATTTTTGAAGAGTTTATTGATAATTTATCTCAGGTGATAAATGTCTGTTCGGGATCGCATTGAGAGGTTTCACTGTATATAGTTTACAATGCAACTATTTGGCATTGACACTAATAAATAAGGACAATGTGTTTTAAATTTGTTACTAAGTACATCATGTATGAAACTTCAGATATTCTGTAAACACGTTCATTGTATGGCAGATAAGGCGCATGTTGATAGTCTGCACATTGATTTCAGTTGCTTACGCAATGATTAAAAAATGGGTGTAAAAATACTCACAACACGTGATAGAAACAGAGTTTCCTCGGCCAAATATTGTAATAAACAATTTTGGGGGACATGAGGAGGTTGATTTTTCTTTCTTAGGAGTAAGTGAACCTTATTTTATCCCGTCAACACAGTGCGTATGGGCCGTGAAACACGGTGCCGTGAAACATTTTAGATATCCCGTCAATACGACCTAATCACTGCGTATGAATATGTGCGGTGGCTGGGGTTTTGTAGGTGTTGACGGGATAAATAGAATAGTAGGTTAGTGCCGTGAATGGGAACACATATCTGGCTCAGCACGGAAACGGGATGTGCTCGGCAGAGCCTCGCCCATCCCGTTTCCTAAGCCTTGCCAGATATTATTTTCTATTCTCGGCACTAACCTACTATTCTCTATTTATTCATGCAGATCCAGTGGCGAACAGGCCGCAGGTCATGTAGAAGTAGATCCCACAACATCCACACGAACAGTGAAAGTAGGAGAGACTGGCCTTGTCGGATGGGATTCGGTTACATTTATAGTAAAACTATTTGGTTGGTTCTAACCTCTAAGGTGGGCATATGCCCATGTGAGATATTGTTTCCTGTAGAATTTGAATTTGAAAGTTTATGTTTCATGTAGCGATGTCTTCAGGAGCATACCGGTAATTTACTGTGACATGGGTAAGCTAGCGAACTCCGCAATGTAACACGTTTAGTTATTTTCGTATCGCAGATGGACAATGACCACCTTCAAAATCTGTAGGTGACTGGGCTTGGAATATGGCAGTACTATACACCAAAACAGTCATTATAGTGTGTATTTCTTCAGCCTTTTTCATTGATATTTGCTTCTTGTTGGACAATGAAGAAATTCGGAAAAGTGGCGCGACATCGCAACACTGTTCCAACATTTACCAAAATTAGATGTAAGTGTATTGTTTTCCGCACATCAGTATACAACCAATACAGTAGCACTCAGAAATCAGTGTTTAGTCTTTTCTCCTGAGTCATAAAGCAAATTTAATGACTGACCGTTCCAAGACAACAACCTTTTGCCTGTTGGCCATTCCAGAGTGTCATACGGATTAGTAGAGTTTTAATGTTTAGTATGTGTATGTAGAATGCTTTATTATTATTATTTAGAGTAATGCTAAATGAATGTATGGACGTTTGTGCTTTTAATTCATTACATTTGTATCTTGTAAACGTATCCATAGATCTGTAGTGGCTCAATTTGAGGCATAATGTGGACAGTCCCATATATGAGTTACGTCGCGGCTGTGCTCCAAATTTAGTACTATATCGAGAATGAATGAAACCTATAGTCTGTTTCACGAAAGCTGCCCAAATTTTACGGCCATATAAACAATTCAAAAACCATATTTATTTCGATAATACTAAATTAAAGGAAAATTTAAGAATGAGCCTTCTTTTTATTTCGTAAAATTTGGTCAAATATTGATTTTATTACGAAAAATTGATTTGTCTATGGGAATTTAACATGGGGGAAAAAGGTAGAGGAGTTGTGGGAGGAGTGAAAAAACGAAAAAATTTAACATGGGCAATTTTTTTTTCGCAATAAAATCAATATTTGACAAAATTTAACGAAATAAAAAGAAGGCTCATTCTTAAATTTTCCTAATAATATTATTTAATATTATCGAAAAAAATATGGTTTTTGAATTGTTTATATGGCCGTAAAATTTGGGCAGCTTTCGTGAAACAGACTATAGTTTTGAACACGGGTGTTTGAACAGTTGGTCATTATTTTGGTGCCATGTGTGTATTTTGGTGGATTTCGTTGGTTTCGGGTAATTGGCATAGTTTTGTGCAACTACTAATTCTCAATCATTACACACACCATAACTCGTCAATTATCTACATATTCGCCGTTCCGAACTTTCGGACCCCTTATCCACTGTCAAAAGACTCACGTTACCGTACGTATACGTGTAATTCGCGGCACATTGTATCTTGGTAACAATGCACCCGAACAACCAGAGATACCGAAATAATCCATAAAACACCGAAATATGAACCGTTCATATTCCTGAACCTGTGGTTTTGAATAATGAACATTGTAGACAAATTTGGCATAGCCGAGTTTCTTATGACATCAGTAAACTCGTTGAATAAATAGCAGATTAAATCATCACTCATGCAGTATCATCTATATAATATGTTTAATGGCAATAACTCGTTGACTGATTTTATAAGAAACAAGGCTATCAGTAAACTCGTTGAATAAATAGCATATTAAATCATTACTCATGCAGTATCATCTATATATGTTTAATGGCAATACCTTCGAGTGTATTGCATTGTTATTTATAAATGTACCCGTACTTATTTGTGGCTTTGACAGGTTAAATGGAACTTATGGAATTGGCGACCGCTGTAGCTTCTGGTCAAATAACACACTCGTGTAGCATGATAACAACATACATGTATATTGATTCATAGCAGCATGACGGGTGTTTCAATGAGGGAATGGCGAACAGTGCAGATCCTGATCAGACTGTGCGGATGCACAGTCTGATCTGGATCTACACCGGTCGCAAAACCCATAAGCCCCATTTCTCCAGTCACAGCTACATTTTATTTACTTTTAACTCTATTGTTGTAGTATTGAAACTAGATAATAGACGGTTTAGAAGCACTAACAGACACACAGGTGTTCATTTATATATGCAAAGATAGAAAACAGATACTGTCAACAAAGTGGATTATATTATTACACTCTCCATAACTTTAAAATCTCAACAAAACATTCAATAATTATAAAATACCATTGAAGTAAATGTTAGTTTACCCTTACACTGCTGAATGAAATGTTATCGTCTGCTGTTTATGTTTCATTTTAGATTTTTTTATTACCAAAAACATACTTTGACCGCATTTTAGAATCATTTTCAATGGAAATGATTCTAAAGTGCTGTCAAACCATGTTTTTATTGAGAAACAGGGCAAAATATAAAGCAACAGCAGACGACAGTTTTCGCGCTCAGCAGGCTAAGGGTTAACAAGTACAAGTACAAAACTATTTATTCACACAGTCCATACAAAATAGCATTATGAGATTCACGTTAACATAAATTGATACACGAGGCAAACAAGAATACTACAACGTCCATGTATATTACATTTTATCCCGTCAACACAGTGCGTATGTGCCGTGAAACACGGTGCCGCTAAACATTTTTGATATCCTGTCAATACGACCTAATCACCGCGTATGAATATATGCGGTGACTGGGGTTACTTTTTTTGCATTTTAAAGCCATTTGCAGGTGTTGACGGGATAAATAGAATAGTAGGTTAGTGCCTTGAATGGGAAAAATATCTGGCGCGGCACGGAAACGGGATTTACTCGACAGAGCCTCGCCCATCCCGTTTCCTAAGCCTTGCCAGATATGTTTTCCCATTCACGGCACTAACCTACTATTCTCTATATACAAGATACTGAGGTGTTAAACAATAACATCAGGTATGTAATTTCACCCTTTCACCCTTCAATATTGGACATTGATATTTTTGTAACATTTTGTGAAACGTTTCATTGTTCTGATAGGGAATTGTTAGAACATATATATGTGAACAATTATTGACAAACACTGCATGTCTCGATTGGACGGCTTACTGTAGGCCGGCTCATCTGGATCTGCTGTGTTTGCACATTCCCGTTGTGAACAATATGGTTGAATGGGTTTGACCGTCTCTGTTTTACTGATTTGCGCTTTCCGAGTTTTCATTGTAATATGACTACTGTCTGTTTCACGAAATCTGCCCAAATTGTACGGCTATGTAAACAATTCAAAAACAATATTTTTTTCTATAATATTAAATTAAAGGAAAATTAAGAATGAGCCTTCTTTTTATTTCGTGAAATTTGGTCAAATATTGATTTTATTTCGAAAAAACAATTTCCCCATGTTAAATCCCCATACAGACATCTTCACAGAGTGAAGATGTTTATGGGGATTTAACATGGGCAAATTTTTGAATTTCAGAAATACTGGACCGATTATCAAAATTTAACTTTTGTTTTCTTAGTTAGATAATCTCCAAGCTATCTAGCCAGGTTTTGGAGTCAATTTCCAAAAAATTTCCAATAGACTAATCCTTTTTTCGTAATAAAATCAATATTTGACCAATTTTCACGAAATAAAAAGAAGGCTCATTCTTTAAAAAAAATTAATTTAATATTATTGAAAACATTTATTGTTTTTTAATTGTTTATATAGCCGTAAAATTTGGGCAGCTTTCGTGAAACAGACAGTAATCTATTTATGAGGAGGGATTGAATTACATAACCCAGTGTGATAGATTGTGATGCATGAAATATTGGTGTCGAAAACTTAATATCGAAAACAGGAAGACCCCAAATGTTCTCGCGTTCTTTTGTTAGGCCGCTCTAATACATTATACATACTGATGTCATATGATCTTATTTGCACTTCGTCGGTTAACTATGCTAAATAAAAATCGTTCCACAACGCAATTGATATGAGGACGTTGACATCTTCTGGCAATAGCTGTTTTCTTTGCCCATGCTCGGATCCATAACACTGTCATGCTATTTAAATTTATCCCGTCAACTATGTCGCTACTAGACGTGAAAAGCAGGTACGTGTATTTTTTTCTCGTTCACGTCTAGTAAATACGTCATTATGTATGACGTTACGTCATTATGTGAATGACGGAACACGATAATCTTGTCGCTTCAGAAGACAAACTTATGAGGCCACAAATGCATTTTTAGAGACATTTGAACAACTTTGATGTGGTTAACGGGATAAATAGAATATTATTATAGTGTCATGAACGTGAATAAATATCTGACTCGGCTCGAAATCAGGATGTGCTCGGCAAGCCTCGCCCATCCTGATTTCTCAGCCTCGACAGATATTTATTCACGTTCATGACACTATACTAATATTCTCTATGTATTTTAATCTTGTTAATTCATTAATATGTGAACCTTTATAATAGGTATATGTAATCCTTACTTGTTTTTATTCTATTTCACTTAAAGGTACATACCCACTCAGTAGGCACAGAATGTTCTTTATATCAGAGACATCATCTGAGTCATATTCTGGCAAAATAAACATTCATTCACAATTACCACATGTATTGATTGGCATTATTATACATTTTATATCAGACAATAACTTTCCACACTGATACCAGGGGCGATAACCGTGTTTCCTGAAAATGTTAGCGGGCATTACTATTTATACTCTGTATTTATTTGTGCAGTTATCATACTGTATAATCTGTCGAAAATATTATGTTTTCATGTGACGCATTTAATTAGTATAAAAAATTGACAAATACCATGCCTCATTTGCATATCAAAATAGCCTGATACCAACGCGCGTCACTATCAGTACAATACATATTACTAAATGATTAAAGCTGTATAGCGGCCATCGTAATGTTTAGAACTGGTGGAATAGTGACACAATTATAGACTTATTTAATTCCTATAAAGAACAGTTTGTGTATATTGAGTGGGCATGTACCTTTAAGTTGTATAATAATTTACTCATCAAAGGAAATATGTGCATGTGTATATTAGTTCCCATCGAGTATTTGGTTATTGAATGAAACACATCTGACACGCAAAAGTGCATATGTAACTAAATGAACAGATTTATGTTGCTTTTTAATAATCCAAACGGCAAAAAATTGTAAGCGTTTATTTATTTTTTGTCTAAAAACAATAAAACAAGTAATAAAGAATCTGCCAATGTGAGACTCGAACTAGTAACCTGGGCCCAGTTGCTCAAAGCTTGAGTTAGCTTAACAGACTGTTAAATCCTTAGCATTGCTAAAGATTTAACAGTCTGTTAAGCTAACAGAGGTTTTGAGCAACCGGGCCCTGCTGTTTCATAAGTGGGTGCATACGCAGTATGCTAATATTACAGAGACGGTCGTTAATATAAAGGTACATTTCATTTCAGGATCGGCCGGATTGGGTTCGAACACATACTCCGCCAATAGCTGCCAGGTACATACTTTATGTGGATCTGATTGGAGAAATGGCGCTTAATACGTTTCTATAGCCTATTTCACCAACATTGCAAAGTATACTTATCTTGCTAAGTACACTTTGAGGGAGAAATCTTCAATTTAATGATGACTTTATTAATTGTTATTATACTGAATTTATGACATTATCACAGCCATTTTGGCTGTGATAATGTAATAAATTCCGTATAATAGTTCTGCATACTTTTAATAATCAAATATATGCAATCGTTAGTTCTATATGAAATAATGCATTTCGGGGAAAATAAATTATTACTCCATCAAAGTAAACTTTACGAGATAAGAATACTTTGGAATTTTGGTGAAATAGGCCACTGGTCAGTCTATCCCGATCTGATTGCACATTCGTGCCGTCTGTCCATGCTTCTTAGAATATATACTTGCTCTACAGAATATGTAAAACATCATAATTATTTACCTACCACTATTATACCACTTTATATATATGCAATAAGCAATTGGGACGGGCTGTAACTAATGTTGCTAAAACTTGTAGCCCAACCCGTTTACTCTTCTAAATTAACCTGTATTTATTAACTGTAAAGTTACATTGTACATTTAGAGCAATAAAATATGTTTAAACTAAAGCATGAAGGCATTTCACTGATTGAGTCGCGAACATCGCATATCCACAGATGAACGACTCGGATCTGTGACAAAAGATACCAATTGAAGACAAAACCCATTACCCCACCCGTTTGTTGGTACCCACAGAAACGTAACATACAGTACAAACACAATTGGGTGAGATAATGGGATTCTTTTTCAAAGGACATTTTTTATATCACAGGTCCGAGTCTTTCACCTGTGTGCACACCCTGACCTACTGAGCCCCGCAGTTCTACGTATAATTATTTTTTATTAATTCGTTCCCACGAAATAACTATTCGTTCCCACGAAACAGCAATTCGTTCCCTCAATTTAACAATTCGTTCCCACGAATTAACAATTCGTTCCCTCAATTTAGCAATTCGTTCCCACGAAATAACTATTCGTTCCCTCAATTTAACAATTCGTTCCCACGAATTAACAATTCGTTCCCTCAATTTAACAATTCGTTCCCACGAAATAACAATTCGTTCCCACGATATAACAATTGTTATTTCGTGGGAACAGAATTGTTACATTGTGGGAATGAATTCTTAATTGTTAATTCGAGGGAACGAATTATTATATTGAGGGAACGAATTGTTATTTCGACGGAACGAATTTGTTAAATTGAGGGAACGAATTGTTGATTCGTGGGAACGAATTAATAAACAAAATCTATGTTCCCTGCGGGGCTCAGTACTGACCAGACCGCGCTGGTTGCGCAATCTGGCCTGGGACTACACTGGTTGCAGATGCCAAAAAGCCCAATTTCTCCAGTCACATTCCCATACATTTGACGCTGAATATTTTCCAACCGCTTACTACACTTTGTCCTGTCAACACAGTGCGAATGTGCCGTGATACACGGTGCCGTGAAAATTTTTGATATCCTGCCAATACGACCTAATCACTGCGTATTTATATGTGCGATGGATGGGGATATATATTTGCATTTTACAGCCATTTGTAGGTGTTGACGGGATACATAGAATAGTAGGTTAGTGCCGTGAATGGGAAAACATATTTGTCGCGGCACGGAAACGGGATGTGCTCGGTAGTTCGCTTCATGCACTGTAAAAGATTAAAACACACCATTTTATTTGATCGAATTCCAAAATAAATGCATTATATGAAGCTAAACCAGTGGAGATAATTGGCCTATCCATATGGTGGCTGATTAGGGACATTTCGCCTCGTCGCTCCGTCGCTCCGTCGCTCCGTCGCCACGAAGTTTATCGCTCCTTCGCGGCGACGGAGCGATAATTATCGCTCCTTCGCGGCGAAGGAGCGACGAGACGTCGCTTCGTCGCCCCGTCGCCCCGTCGCCCCGTCGCTTCGTCGCTCCGTCGCTTCGTCGCCACGACGGAGCGATAATTATCGCTTCTTCGCGGCGACGGAGCGATAATTATCGCTCCTTCGCGGCGACGGAGCGACGAGGCGAAGTTTAGTGTCCTTAAACTTCGCTCCGTCGCTCCGTCGCCACGAAGTTTATCGCTCCGTCGCCACGAAGTTTATCGCTCCGTCGCCACGAAGTTTATCGCTCCGTCGCCGCGAAGAAGCGATAATTATCGCTCCGTCGTGGCGACGAAGCGACGGAGCGACGAAGCGACGGAGCGACGGGGCGACGAAGCGACGAAGCGACGAAGCGAAGTTTAAGGATACTAAACTTCGTCTCGTCGCTCCTTCGCCGCGAAGGAGCGATAATTATCGCTCCGTCGCCGCGAAGGAGCGATAAACTTCGTGGCGACGGAACGACGAGGCGAAATGTCCCTTATCAGCCACCATATATCCATTTTCGCTATATACGTATCAGTAGGAATAATTAATGAAATATAATTCCAGCACAAAAATATTTACAAAATTCCTTAACATTTGATTGGCCCGTAGCAAGTCTCTGTCCAGAATTTATATCCCAGTAAACTCCCACGCCGAACTACTTTCCGTAACCGTGAGGCGCAGTTAAAATAATTCTTAAGAAAACTGAAAATAAACACATTTTATTGACGACTGTATTCCAAATGCTGGAATTATAAGGAATGAATGGCCTTTTTGTGGAATCTATCGGGGTATAAACTTGGAAAAGTCGCGGGAATACTGGACGAAGGCCTTCCAGCCTTCGTCCAGTATTCCCGCAACTTTTCCAAGTTTATACCCCGAAAAATTCCACAAACAGGCCATTCATTCCTATAGCAATTATGTTTTGTTGTACAATGATCATAAAATAACGTTTTATGATGTACGGTTGTTGAGAAGATAGAGTTTGTTTTTTTTATTAATTCGTTCCCACGAAATAACAATTCGTTCCCACGAAATAACAATTCTTTCCCTCAATTTAACAATTCGTTCCCACGAAATAACAATTAATTCCCACGGGAACGAATTGTTAATTCGTAGAAACGAATTGTTATATTGTTAATTCGAATTGTCATTTCGTGGCAAAGAATTGTTAATATTGTTATATCGTGGGAACGAATTGTTAATTCGTGGAAACGAATTATTAAATTGAGGGAACGAATTGTTATTTCGCGGGAACGAATGAATAAAACAAACTAATTCTACTTTCAATTGATGGATTTACATTTATTGAGCATAGGCCGCAAATGCAGCCTATGTTCAATAAATGTAAATCCAATAATTGTTTACAAGAAAACAGTGTTATGTGTAATTTTTAAGACGATCATAAGTTTGCACTTACGAACATTTTAGTCGTACGAAGTTTAGTGAAACGGGCCCCCAGGTGTTGACTGTGTTCTTTTTTAAAATAAACATTATAAGTCACAAACAATAAGTTTGTTAACTAATATTGATTTTACATGAATTTCTCACAAAGTCCAATTTCTCGAATCTGAGCACAAGAACCGAGAATGTACTCCAGACGTTTTAAGGTATTAGGTGATAGACAGATACACTTGTCGTAAGTGATAATTGCTTCATAAGAGTGATGTGATACATGTATATGAATATAACATATGTGAATATTGTCTTGATACTGTATACTATATGGAGCATTGAGTTGCCATCTGCGCCATCTTTGTATGTAAAAGCCATCGTACAGTTTCATCATTTCGTGCGTTTGACACATACAGCAAATACTATGACAGTAAACCAAATAAAAGTTGGTGCAATACATAATAGACAGATATGAGAACTTCAAGCTACGACACGTTACCCATAGGTAAAGCCAGATTTACTCACATAGTAGGTGACGGACAATACACTCGGGGTAACTGCTTACATGTCACTGGATTTGATAGCTAATAACAGAGTACAGTAGTGGGTATATATGGTATGTGTTGTGTGGTTTGCCAGGTAAAAGTGATACACTGTGCGATTTTCTGTGTATGAGGTTATTTATAATGGTGGTTCATGTTGTTAAAAACACAGGCACAAACCTGTCCAGAATACTGACATATTTTACAGTTTGGTGTAATATAATTAATTGATACGAGTCCGTTCTCTTTGCTTTTCTACATTTGATTAGCTACATTTTAGCATATGTTCTGCTTCACATTTTGAGGTATTTGTCAAATGACAGAACAGGTGAAACTGGCTGACGGCTGGAACATACAAAGATGGCCGACTTGGCCACTCCATGTGCCGTATAGGATACTGTAACGAGTCAGTGTTCACATATATGTTATACATATATTCCATCACATTTACGAAGCAATTATCTTTGAATCAAACGATGATCAGGTATATAGTTGTTCCTTAACCCTTTCAATAATACAGACCTCTATAGCAGTGTTTGCAAACAATGTAGATCCAGATGATCCGGCTCGTAACGAGCCGTCTCGTCAGGATCTGCACTTTTTGGAAGTAAATTTAATAATTTTTAGAGAAGAAAAACATAGTCCCTACCAGTTATTTAGGGTTGGTAGCGTTAAAGGCTCGGGCATGTTGATATTTTAGATGACCGGTGTGACAGGCATCGTGTGCCAAGAATCTGGCCCATCCCAGCGCGGTAACGACTGTCCGCGGTTACAGTCACCTGTGAGTACCTACACTACTGCCCACGCCTCACCGGCGTCAAATGTTTCACGTCGAAAAAATACACAGGTGTCCTGACGAGATGGCAGTCAATTTTACTTAGAGCTATCGCATAAACGCATTTTCGTCATTGCGCCGGTTACTAGACGAATATGTGTTTATGTGATATCTTCTGGCAGCTGAATGGGAATTCGTCAGGAATCTGGCGCCTGTAATCGACGTGAAACATTCTACGCTGGAGAAGAACGGCAGCACCAGCTGAGATAATGGAGGTAACGACGGCACGGTCAACAACTATGGGTACTACAGCGTGACCTCTTTAAACCGGACACCCTGGGATGTCTCCAGGGTGTCCGGTTTAGAGAGGTTCCACTGTAATTCTGGCTATGCCGCCACACTGCAATACTTGTCTGAGTGCGTTGTAGTCATTCATGTACATACAGTATCATTAGATATTAATTACAGTGAAACACATCAAAATAAACAAACGTACATGTAGGTTGTAATGGTATCCGGTTAATGAGGGTCCACTGTAATTCTGGCTATGCACACTGCAATACTTGTCTGAGTGCGTTGTAGTCATTCATGTACATATCGTATCATTAGATATTCATTACCGCGAAACCCATAAAAATAAACAAACGTAGGTTGTATTGATTCCCGATTTAGAGAGGTTCCACTGTAATTCTCGCTATGCACACTGCAATACTTGTCTGAGTGCGTTGTAGTCATTCATGTACATATCGTATCATTAGATATTCATTACAGCGAAACCCATAAAAATAAACAAACGTAGGTTGTATTGATTCCCGGTTTAGAGAGGTTCCACTGTAATTCTCGGTATGCACACTGCAATACTTGTCTGAGTGCGTTGTAGTCATTCATGTACATATCGTATCATTACATATTCATTACAGCGAAACCCATAAAAATAAACAAACGTAGGTTGTATTGATTCCCGGTTTAGAGAGGTTCCACTGTAATTCTCGCTATGCACACTGCAATACTTGTCTGAGTGTGTTGTAGTCATGTACATACAGTATCATTAGATATTCATTACAGCGAAACACATCAAAATAAACAAACGTAGGTTGTATTGATTTCCGGTTTAGAGAGGTTCCACTGTATTTCTGGCTATGCACACTGCAATACTTGTCTGAGTGCGTTGTAGTCATTCATGTACATACAGTATCATTAGATATTCATTACAGTGAAACCCATACAAATAAACAAACGTAGGTTGTATTGATTCCCGGTTTAGAGACGTTCCACTGTAATTATCGCTATGCACACTGCAATACTTGTCTGAGTGCGTTGTAGTCATTCATGTACATATCGTATCATTAGATATTCATTACAGCGAAACCCATAAAAATAAACAAACGTAGGTTGTATTGATTCCCGGTTTAGAGAGGTTCCACTGTAATTCTCGCTATGCACACTGCAATACTTGTCTGAGTGTGTTGTAGTCATGTACATACAGTATCATTAGATATTCATTACAGCGAAACACATCAAAATAAACAAACGTAGGTTGTATTGATTTCCGGTTTAGAGAGGTTCCACTGTATTTCTGGCTATGCACACTGCAATACTTGTCTGAGTGCGTTGTAGTCATTCATGTACATACAGTATCATTAGATATTCATTACAGTGAAACACATCAAAATAAGCAAACGTAGGTTGTATTGGTGTCCGGTTTAGAGAGGTTTCACTGTACTGTATTTTCCACGGTTTGATGCCGACGAAAATTTGGCTATTAAACACATTAAATGGAAAGAAAAAAATAGATGTATGTACCGACTGTACTACATGTACGTATTTTGTAGACTATAATTAATTTATAATATGTAGGGGGTGGGGTATGGATGTGGAGACGGTGAAGTTCAATCGCCTGTGGTTTCATCAATAACCAAAATGTCCCTATCTTTTCCTTATTTGGTGAAATTTTCTCAAATATTGATTTTATTGCGAAAAAGTTGGAAAGTGACTGCGAAACCTGGCTACACATAATTAATGTTTGTTTCACGAAAGCTGTCAAAATTGTACAGCCATATATACAATTGAAAAACAATATTTTATTTCGATAATATTAAATTTTAGCAAAATTTAAGAATGAGCCTTCTTTTTATTTCGTGAAATTTGATCAAATATAGATTTTATTACGAAACATGTATTTGTCTGGGAATTTAACATGAGGGAAAAGAAGGTGGAGGTGATGGGAGATTAGTAAAAAAAACGAAAATAAACAGGAAATTGACTCCGTAACCTGGCTAGATAGCTTGGAAATTATCTAACTAAGAAAACACAAGATAAATTCTGAAAATCGGTCCAACATTTCTGAAATTCTAAAAATGTCCCATGTTAAATCCTCACAGGGTGAAGATGTCTATGGGGATTTAACATGGGGAAATTTTTTTGCAATAAAATCAATATTTGACAAATGTCAGGAAATATTATCGAAAGAAATAATGTTTTTGAAATGTTTATATAGCTGTAAAATTCGGATAGCTTTCGTGAAACAGACAGTATGAATGTGTTAACCATTTTACCATCCTTCCAGGCTTCGTCCACCTGTCGTTACAATTGTATTGTTTCAGACGTCAGTCTCCACGGATAGTTTAGTGTCAGGTGTGGGGCAGGCTGGGACAAATAATCTGGATCATGACTTGGAGAGCGACGATGACAACACGGCCATAGGGCACACTCGTCAGCAGTGTGGGGCGGGCACGTTGGTTCTGCCTCCTCCAGAGTTGGCGCCGACGGACACAGGGCATGCTGGTAGGCAGGGCGGCGCGGGCATGTTGGATCTGACACCAAACGGGGCGCCGACCGAACACGACTATGGGAAAGAGACCAATGCATGATTGTTGTTGTTACAATCTAAGGAAGATTGATCAGTCACATTTAAGGGGTCAGTGGGAAAGGGAGCGAACTCCCTCATGCTGCCTCACGTGTAGGGGTCAGTGGAAGACGACGGCTAACTCCACCGTTAGTCCCCTTCTTTCACTAACCCCAACATGCGAGACACCATACATTTTAATTCCTGAGATACGTTTGTAGTTCAAAGCAGTAATGACTCCTATATTTTCCAACAATTGAGTTGATCTGTAGCCTATTTCACCAACATTGCAAAGTGTACTTTAGTAGCAAAGTATACTTTGAGGGAGATATTTTCAATTTTAGGATAAATTTATTATTTTTTATTATACTGAATTTATTACATTATCACAGCCAATTTGGCTGTGATAATGTAATACATTCAGTATAATAATTCTGCATACTTTTAATCATGAAATATATGCATTTGTTAGTTCTATATGAAATAATGCATTTCAGGAAAAATAAATGATTACTCCCTCAAAGTATACTTTGCTAGTAAAGTATACTTTGCAATGTTGATGAAATAGGCTACAGATACTATGCTTACAGATAACGTGTGGTCAAAATACATTTAAAATAAAATAGAAATAACCGTAATGCTTGTGTGGCTCAACAATAGTGCCCACTTGATCTCAATTAAATAAAAGGAAAATTTAAGAATGAGCCTTGTTCTTATTTCGTGAAATTTTGTCAAATATTGATTTTATTGCGAAAAAACAATTTCCCCATGTTAAATCCCCATAGACATCAGAATGAAGATGTCTATGGGGATTTAACATGGGGATTTTTTTCTACTTTCAGAAATAGTCGACCGATTTTCAAAATTTAACTTTCGTTTTCCTAGTTAGATAATTTCCAACCTATCTAGCTAGATTTCAGAATCAATTTTCAAAATCTTTCGTTTTTCGACTCCTCCTCCAGGTTCTCCACCTCTTTTTTAAATGTTGCTATAATTTAATATTATCGAAAACAATATTGTTTTTGAATTGTTTATATAGCCGTATAATTTGGGCAGCTTTCGTGAAACAGACAGTAAGCAGATATGCGATATCTCCTGAAATTTGTTTTAAATAAATAGAATATTTTCTGTCACTCACATCGAAAGCTGACGAACTTTTCAGCGAAAATGCGGAATTGTATGGAAATCTGGTAAACTTTCGACGTAATTTACAGAAAGTATCACAGTCTCTGAAACTATTTTCATGAAAAATCGCACATCATGTAAAGTACAAATCTCATATGAGACACGCCATGTGATTTTGTACCTTCGGACATCTGCGTAATTTCATTAACTTCGGACATCTGCGTAATTTCATTAACTTCGGACATCTGCTGCGTAATTTCATTAACTTCGGACATCTGCGTAATTTCATTAAAATAATTACAAAATTGACAATATTTTTCATGAATAAAGTAAAAAATTTGACAACATTTTATAATATAATTCTGCATGAACATTATGTCGCCATTTACGGAAAATATTGTAGTGTGACTCATAATGCGAACGTGAATGTGAAAATATTACATGTATGTTGCTGTTTGTTATTGCGCTTTCATTCGCCAATGCTAGGATGGGTATACATGGCTGAATAAAAATATGTTGTTTACATCACGCAAGGTGGCAAATATTTCACACATCCTCGTGACATAAATAGGAAGTCTTATCTCTTTTGGATTTTGTTTTCAATGAAGTACGTCATATGCCAATTTTATGATTTTATAGTATGCTACTATATAGTGTATAACACGTTTGGGTTTTTCCATTCTGCATGCTTGTTGTCAGAAAACACTTTAACCCTTTCACCCCTAAGTAACCGGAATGTATTTTGATATGTTAATTTTGCAACCAACCCAACCGTCACAAAATGATTTTCAGACTAGTCCATTTATGAAAAGGGGGTATTACATATAAACAAGTGCAGATCCTGACGAGACGGCTCGTCACGAGCCGGCTCATCTGGGGGCCGTTTCATTAAACTTCTTACGACTAAAATGTTCGTAAGTGCAAAATGATAATAGTCTGTGAATTTCACATTAACAATGTTTTCTTGTAAACAATGATTGTATTTACATTTATTGAGCATAGGCTGCATATGCAGCCTATGCTCAATACATGTAAATCCATCAATTGAAGTTTCAAGACGATCCTAAATTTGCACTTACGAAGATTTTAGTCGTACGAAGTTTAATGAAACGGGCCCCTGGATCTACACGTTTTGCCAATACCACTATACAGGCCTGTGGTGTTGAAATGGTTAAGAGCACGATGTCTCAGATATTCATTTATTTTCGCGTCATACACAGTAAATTATAATTGAGACACGCCATGCGATTTTGTACCTAATGACAGGTGCGAGTTATCATGAAATGTCTTTACACAAACTGTGTTATTTTCTGTAAATAACGTCAAAAGATGACGTAAGTTTCACAGCAAATGCGGATTTGAATTCCGCATTTGTTATGGTAATTTTGTCATCTTTCGACGTCATTTATGGAAAATATCGTAAATTTTGTAAATATTTCGCATGAAAAATCTAAAAATCACATGTTCTAAGGTACAAAATCACATGGCGTGGCTCTAATGCGAACGTGAATATGAACATATATGTATTATGATAATGTTGCATTGTGGTATTGTGCTTTCCGTTGGAAATTACAGTACAGGTATGAATGGCTATATGAAAATATGTTGTTTACAACACGCAAGGTGGAAAATATTGTATTACATACATCCTCCTGTGATAAACAGGAAGACTTGTTTTTTTTCCCCTGATTGTATTGTTTTTTCAATGAAGGAAGTCACATGCACTTTTCATACTACATGTATGTTACTATATTGGTGTATGACACGATTTTTTTCCATTCTGCGTGCTTTAAATATTTGAACAATGTTTTCGTGATTATGTTATAAGTGATAAACACTAACTAAACATTATTTAATTGTCAGAGACCTATCCTGTATGGTTACATGTATAAACCGTGTTGTAAAGAGTAAGAATATAATATTTACACCTTCTATAAAGTCATAATGCAAACGCCGATTCGACGTATAGAGAATAGTAGGTTAGTGCCGTGAATGGGAAAAAATATCTGGCAAGGTTCAGGAAACCTGAACCTGCCGAGCACATCCAGTTTCCGTGCCGCGCCAGATATTTTCCCCATTCACGGCACTAACCTACAATTCTATTTATCCTGTCAACACCTACAAGTGGCTTTAAAATGCAAAAATATAACCCCAGCCACCGCACATATTCATACGCAGTAATTAGGTCATATTGACAGGATATCAAAAATGTTTCACGGCACCGTGTTTCACGGCACATACGCACTGTGTTGACGGGATAAATTGCGTTTATATCCCAATACCGTACATTAGACCCACGGGACGTCGCGCGACGTTGTTGATTGGTTAAAGTTCGTTGACATCTTTAATGTTATTAACCGGCAACGTCGATAAACTATTATAGACCATCAGCCCGGAGGGTTGGTCGGTATCAAATCAGGGCAAGAATGCTCATAGTAATTTTTGGGAAGGTATAACCCCCTAGAGTTAGAAAACATGTGATAGCCTTGTGGCGGTTGTAGCTTTATATGAGTTATCTCCCTTTTTCCAAAATGGCCGCCAAAATGCTCATTAAGCTATATATCTTGTTCTAGAGCAGCTAGGACAGTGATTTTGCTGTCTATGACCAGGTATTAGGAGTCCTATATTTATGCCCCCTATGCGATAGCAAGGGGGGCATATTGCTTTCTCCTGAGGTTCCGTCCGTACTTCCGTACTTCCGTGTACATCTGCGTCGAAAAGTTTGTCCCACCTTCTCCAGCATTTTTTTTTTTTTTTTTATTATTATTCTTTAATTTTTATTTATTTCTTTTTTTTTTCTTTTTTCCATTATTTTTTTTTTCTATTATTATTATTATTTTTTTTATTATTTTTTTTTATTATTATTATTATTTTAACAATCTTTACTCACTACTATGCCACGGGGGCATATCCATGTTTTACAAACATAATGTCTAGTTCATTTCTGTCTTCACCCAAAACACCTTTTATGATATTAATCCAAGATGGCCGCCAACATGGCTGCCAACACATATTTAAGCGGCTGTTTCAAGCTCGTATAGCAGTTAGGACAGTAATTTGTAGCTAATGTTTCAACTGGGCAAGGAATCAATTTCTATATTCACCTTAAACTCAATGAAGCCTTCATATAATAATGCAATCCAAGATGGTGGACACAACGGCGGCTGTAACAAGTTTCCAACTGTAGGGAAATGTACATGATGACTCTAATACTCATCACTACTCTCCAGTTCATCGTCATCCACATCCTCGTCCTCGTCTGTGCTTTCCACATCCTCTGATGACCGATTCTCGCAGCCTGACAGTTTGCACATATCAGTGCACTTAAGTCCATTTGCCGGACAGACACACTTTGGCAGTGTACACTTCCTTGTACATTTGCAGGCCAGTAGGGCCAATATAGCCTCGGGTGCTGCCTGACCATCCATCCAATCCACTACCATGAATTGCTCAGCTCCATCCATGTCAATTTTCCACCCTCTCCCAATGGGACTTGGTACACCTGGGTCTTGCTCAAGACATCTTCTCCATATTCCAGCCTGATAGTTTGCCCTTTGCGCATGCTTGACTAAGCAGTCCCTGCAGGGTGGAAGCTGATGACTCTCTATCTCACCTTTCTTAACACAGAACAAGTGATACCTGAGATCATTGACCTTGGTGAATGATGCTTTGGGACCATAGAGGAGACATTGTGAAACACTCTAGTTTGTTCATCAGTTCTGAGGAGATGTCCCATTCCTGGCCCAACTCTGTGAATGTGTTCTTGATTTCCCTGTTGTTGGTCAAGAATTTTAGAGCACTTGCCTTCCCTTTACCTGCGAAAGCACTGGTAGTGTCACATCCAGTGTATGCATGTATACCAACGAGAGCTCTGCAGACATCTATGCCGGCAGTGGCAGCGACTTTCCCGATGTCAACTAATCTAGTTCTGGTTCTAGTTCCACATTTCTGAAACAATGGGGCTCCTATCTTGTCATGGAATGCCAAACACATGATGAAGACATCTGTATCCTCTGAGCATATCACTACAGCCTGGTAGCCCTCTCCAGCAGCATGGACAGCATGGAAAAGTAGGCGCCCATCTGCTTCTTCCTGCTGACACTGGAGATCTGGCACCTCTTCACTGCCCTGCGATGTAATTCTGTAGCATTTGTCATCTACAGTTACATAGAGAATCTTCTCATGTAGTTTCTCTCTATACACTGGCTTCCTCCATTCACTGACAATGAAGCGAATAAGACTGGTTTTGTTAGCTATTCCTGTCAGGAAACTTCTGCATTGCCTCACGATCTGTGCGCTTGTGATATTCTGCAGCTGGTGTCCGGTCTCTTCACCTCGTGCCGATCTCTCACTGTTCTTGATATAATTCTCTCGATACGTGTCGAACACAACATCTATTCAGGTACTTTTACTTCCTTCTCTCAATGCCATATACAGTATTGTAGTGGCAATGTCTCCGAACGTAGCTTGATCACCCTTTACTCTTTGAACTAAGTTGATTCCATCTACCACAGAAGCCGAATTTTGTGGGAGTTGTCTGCTACTGTCACATTCTTCTGCAAAGTAGTGGCTAGGGAAGCTTTGTTTGTTTTCCTGAGTAATCCGTCAGGGGTAGAGAGAGACCAGGGTAGTGGTCCCAGGGGGTGAGAGAGGATGTCCTCCATCTTGAGATTGCGCCCTTGTGCCATCACTATGATGCGACCAAACAGAGACCGGTCAGCTTTCAAGATGATCTCCTTCCCACTTGTTTTCACCACCTTCTTCTTACACATATTTGTGAATGTCTTCAGCTTGTTAGCTTTTATCGGATCGTGAAATGTTTTTGCTGGTGGGTCGTTCTCCAGTCTCTCGTTCTTGAAAATGGCATAACTCTGCTCTCCAATATCACACGCCTTCATCAGGTCAGAGGCAATGTCTCTGGGTGCCGATTTAGCAGTAGAAATGCTTATGAGGTCTTGCTTCTCTGCGAATGGGTTGACCCAGGCTTGAATGAGGCTAATGACTGCCGAGACTGTTCCCTCATCTTTTTGGATTCTGGGCTGCAGCAGATCAGCATGGTTGAGTCCTGATTGGTTACCATACACCATGTCCTTATAGTGTCCAAGAAATGCACTGCGGTACTCTGCTGTGATGTAGTACCTCTTGATGGCTCCTGCTTTTAGGCTGAACCGTGACGTGCCTCCAGGGGTCTGAGTGTCCTTGTTCACCGTAACCTCAGTTGTCTGATCTACATGTATCCGACCAAAGGGATTATTCCTGGACATCTGCACCGAGAAATGACCTTCCTGGAAGGCTCTGTGTACATCAGGATTATTCTCCGGAAGATTTGTCATCTGAGCAAAGTATGCAGACAGGTACCTGGCATAGTTGACCTTATCGTAGGCAAAACACCATGGGATCATCGTTCTAATGGCATTGATATGCAAATCCCAGTTTCCCTCACGAGAAGCACGCAGAAGGCCAAGTATCACGTGCTCTACCATGTCTATGTATGACATCCAATATCCCGATAGCTCCCCATTGTTATGGCGGAGGTGTTCCAGAAAGTCTCTCCACAGGATCATCAACTCTAATAAGTGTGGACTGTCGAGGAGACCACTGAAGGTATGTTGGTTGAGATCATCAGCTATGTATTTCACCTTGACAGCACATGATAATTGTCTCCAATGGAAATGATCCTGAAGTGCGGTCAAAACATGTTTTTATTGAGAAATAAGGCAAGATACAACAGACGACAATTGTTGTGTGTAACGGTCTAAGGGTTAACGTAACGAATTTACCATGAAAAGACATGTTGTTTCCATAGGATTTCAAAAATATGAATCATTTTATATCATACATGTGTGCGTGTGTTAGTATGACATGTAAGTATAAATAACCATGACACCCACTTAAAATTGACATGATTGTACATACATTAAGACATATTATAATGTCCAGGAGTTTCACAACACGCTGTAATAAACAGCATTATCACATCTTTTGACACATTTCCGAGTGTTGTTTGTGTATTAACACAGCTCGTGTGCAAGGTATGTGCATGAGGATGTGATAAATAAGTTAGATCACGTTCGTCCGCATGTACGAGCGATTATCTCCTCGTATATGCGGACGAACCGTGATCTAACTTATACTAATTCACTAGTGTAATAAATTCGCAAATAATTACATGTATATAATAACGAATAACTTAATGAGGGTGACCTTTTTGTTATTGAAAAATAAGTACTTACTTTTAAATATTTTTTAGATTTAATGTGTTTAATAGCTAAAAGTTCTTTGCAGCAAAACGTGGAACAGACAGTAAATACATCTGTTTAGAAAGTATGACCTTTGTATGACCTTTGTATGACCTTTGTCACTTAGGATTGACGTCACGTCACTCTCAGTCTAATTTATTATTATATGACTAAGAAGTCCAGCCAATGAGGTCACATGATAGCGGACATATATGATATTCTAAAAGTGATATTGACCTGTAGCACATTTCACCACCATTACAAAGTATACTTTTCTAGCAAATACTTTGAGGGAGAAATTTTCAATTTAAGGATAAATTTATAAATTTTTATTATACTGAATGTATTACATTATCACAGCCATTTTTGCTGTGATAATGTAATACATTCAGTATAATAATTCTGCATACTTTTAATCATCAAATAAATGCAGTCGTTACTACTTTATGAAAAAATGCATTTCTGAAAAGAAATGATTACTCCCTCAAAGTATACTTTGCTAGAAAAGTATACTTTGCAATGTTGGTGAAATCGGCTACAGGTTGCTGATCACGCAACGGAAACATGAAACGGTTTAACTACGAGCCAATCGAACAGAACTACGTAAATAGTATCATCAAATCAGCAACAAGCTTACAAATGAACTTCGCACGTGACAGCAAAACAACAACAATGGTTACAAACTGAAGCATTATGCATGGTACTTAAATATCAGTCGTGTTTCAGCAAAACCACACGTAATATAATACAATAATTATTGTCGTTTGAGTCGGAGTACACGAGATTTACGGACCTTCGATAAGTCAATAAGACTTTTCTCACGTCCGTAAATCTCGTTCGGCTTTGGTGAATATGATTCTTTATAAATGTAGTGAACACCTCTAGATCTAAATAACCTGAACCTGGAAACAAATGTAGAAAGCTGATTTTTTCACCAGTGGTAGCTTGCATATTTTTTTAATTGATTGGCAAAAGTTATCATCTGAAAAATGTGAGCTCGCTTAGAAATCCAAGATGGCCGCCAAAAAATATACAAATCATATTTTATTAATGTATATTCATAAAACAATGCATAATTTACATATAATATCTGGTTTTGGGATGTAAGGTAGTAGTTTGGTGACTGCATTATTGTTCAAATGCTTCAAGGTCAGCTAATGAGACCAAGGTCAAATGTCGAATATCGCATGCACCTGTTACTTTTCGCTGCTGAAAATGTCAATGAATGTCAGTTTTGGAACATGAATACTGTATTTATATATACAGATCCATTTTTAATGTATAATACCTATAATGGTAATAAACTAGTTATGCACCATGTATCGAGGAACAACAATAACCCTAGTCATGATGGCGATGCACTCTCCAGCAAATGTGTGATGCAATAACAACAATCGGAGGATCACTACTAGCACAATGTTTGTGAGCATATTGAAGTGTTTTTTGTTATTGTTGTCTCCTTATTGCTGTCATGCCACATATTTATTCCATTGTATACATAGTTACCTCCCCTCATACCTAACTTTGCTATTTGCATTCCTCAGTCACTTCATAGCCAACGAACTTCACCCAATGACAATTGGGTTCAAATAATAATGTCTAATTTATGGGAAATTGCATATGCCCCAAAGACAGGCAATCACATGATGACAGGGCATACTTATGCCCGTGCACTCCTGGCACACATGTTGAGCGCCTCGTCTGTTGTTGGTAACATGCTATATACAGAGTAGTGTTTGTCTGCAGTAAACATAGGGCGTCTAAAAGCTATTCATGAGATGTTGCTCAAACATGAATTCGAGCCAGGTGCAGTTTAAATGGAGTCGGTTGTGATACAAATCACAGACGTGCTTGATGTTCTAGAAAGTGACCTGGCCGTGTAATCAAGGACCGGAAAAGTGTGGATTGTCTAGCCGAAATGGTGCTGCTGATACTCTTATGCCTGCGTACTGAAAGAACTGGTGATTGGGAACTGCTCCTGTTCTGCATTAATGCAATGATCCAACTATTTCACTCTCAGACTGGTGGGCATGTGGACTATCCAAAATGTACGCGTCTTTACCGTACCAGATGATGAAACTCCCAAATATCATGGATGAAAATCAGCGTACTACATATACCACTGCCAGACCATTGCGCAGGTGCTGATATGGATGATAAAGACACGAGGAGGCTGGAAACATGGTCGTGGCATCACACGTAGCACACAGTCGACGTTGGTCCACGTTCTGCCAAGGACTGTTCCTGTCTGTGAGTCACTTCTGTGGCATTCATTTGTAAACAAGTGACCAGCACAATAGCATGCGAGTCTCCAAACAGCGCGTGATGGACAGTTCTATGCCATATTTCCGAATTGGTTTGGTGATCACTTGCCTTTCCGTTACACAGGCCATCATCGTGACAGTCTGGTCGCTGTCTCAACTGAACTAGTTGCACCCACATCTGTTAATGCAGATTGTGCTTCCGAGGGAAGCTGCGGAACGCCTTACAGGTGATAATTATGCTGACGCTAAATTAAAAAGGAATGACCGAGTTGTTTCAATTGCTAATGCGAACAATAATGTGACAGTCCGTAATCATGAAGTTTAGATATATCCCAACCTACTGTTCATGCGTGTTACATGTGTCATGAAGAAACCATCAGACATGGAAGATCAGATTCGGCATGAGTTCAGAAAAGATCAACTGACATTATTTGACAAGGGAGTGATACGGAAGAACAATAACGTGTTCTGGCTAATCAGCTGAAAGCCCAAGTTACCCCCACAACACGTGATGAACTCAAAAACCCGTACTACATTTTTGATGGCGGCCAGCTTTGCAGAGTGTGCCATGGCCAACAGATCAGGATACTTGTACATATGGTAACGTCTGTGACAACTATGTATCCAATGTTCTAAATAGTTATGAAAAGTGTACATTCTGTTTTGATGGTTATGCCAATGTCAATTAAAGTTGCATAACACAATATGCGCAGTCTCCATCACACCATATCTGCAGACATAACTGTTGATCTTCACCGACCAATCTCTACAAATCAACACTCGTTCTTAGCTTCTCTACAAATCAACGCTCGTTGGTAGCCAATCGCACTAACAAATCCCGGTTGATAGCAAACTTCAAATAGAAGCTCACTGTCGAAGGTGTGAAATATATTCAGGCTACCGTAGACGCTGACTACATGTTGAACGTTTTCACCTACGCCAATGCTCACCAATGCTGTCCCGTGGTACTGGTCGGCACGGACACGGACTTGCGTGTCATGCTGGTTGATAGTCACCACCAGAAACTTCTACTTGCGTTATTCAATGAATGTTGTTTATAAAGTCAGTGACATTCTTCTCGGTCATGCCATCACAGGGTGTGATATGGTATCTGTCCCCTTCGGCGTTGGGAAGAAGAAGGCACTTACTGTTGTCAATAAGACTGACAGTACCGTAGCGCATGTATTTCGAAAGTCCGACTCCAGTCAGGATGAAGTTGCACGGGTGGGGGAGACAATACTCTTAGAGCTGTAAGTAGTATAGAGTGAAGTAGCCCAACCCTCAAGAGAAACTGAAGCTGAACTGATGACGTCATCCAATTTTCCCGTCAAAATTTCCCCGCCAAAATTCAAAAATTCCTGCCAAAATTAAAAAAAAATCAAATTTCCCGCCAAAAATTAAAAAAACAAGTGTTTTTGATCGGATGCGCCGCCAAAATCAAACTTCCCGCCAAGATGCCGCCGCCAACACGTCGGGACGGGTTTTACCGAACAAACTGGCGAATCGCCGATCGACACGTACGTGTTGAGACTCGTTCAAACACCGCAGCTCTCCAAAAAAGGACTTTAAAAAGGCGAGACACCGCTGAAACACGTAGTCGCCAAACCGGCGAACGACCCCAGACATGTACGATCAAACGGTGACGTATATTTGTTGGTGCGCGTTGATACTAGTTAAAACATGTTGGTACGCGTTACGACTCGTTCGAACGGACCCGTATCAAGATGTTATCTGAAAGAAATACACATTAGCGAGGCGTCAGCGTGTCTGATACTTTCTAAACATTATGCTAATGAGCTAGGTGTTCCCTCCATTCATCATCATTAACTGAATAGGATCGTGACAGAAACGCATTAGCCGAGCGATAGGGTGTCTGTTACTTTCTAAACATTATGATAATGGCCCAGGTGCGCCCCTAATTTATCATTATTTGAATGAGAACGGTTGACAGGCGACGCCCTCGTGCCTGGCACTTTGTAAACATTATGCTAATCACGCGGGTGTGCCCGCCATTTATAAATGACATTGTGACATTCCCCTGACAAAACGCATTAGCTAGGCGCCCACATGACTGTCGTTTTCTAAAGATATGATAATGAGACGGGCGTGACCGTCGTTAATCAAGATGTAATCAATCGTATCGTGACAGAAATACATTAGCGGAGCGCGAGGCGTCAGCGTGTCTGATACTTTCTAAACATTATGCTAATGAGCTAGGTGTTCCCTCCATTCATCATCATTAACTGAATGGGATCGTGACAGAAACGCATAAGCCGAGCGATAGGGTGTCTGTTACTTTCTAAACATTATGATAATGGCATAGGTGCGTCCCCTAATTTATCATTATTTGGATGAGAACGGTGGACAGGCGGCGCCCACGTGCCTGCTACTTTGTAAACATTATGCTAATCACGCTTGGGCGTCAGCACCACTGCCGCTCTTTGTTAACATTACGATACTGAGACGGGTGACGCCCACGTGCCTGGTACTTTGTAAACATTATGCTAATCACGCGGGTGTGCCCGCCATTTATAAATGACATTGTGACATTCCCCTGACAGAACGCATTAGCTAGGCGCCCACATGACTGTCATTTTCTAAAGATATGATAATGAGACGGGCGTGACCGTCGTTAATCAAGATGTTATCAATCGTATCGTGACAGAAATACATTAGCGGAGCGCGAGGCGTCAGCGTGTCTGATACTTTCTAAACATTATGCTAATGAGCTAGGTGTTCCCTCCATTCATCATCATTAACTGAATGGGATCGTAACAGAAACGCATAAGCCGAGCGATAGGGTGTCTGTTACTTTCTAAACATTATGATAATGGCATAGGTGCGCCCCCTAATTTATCATTATTTGGATGAGAACGGTGGACAGGCGGCGCCCACATGCCTGCTACTTTGTAAACATTATGCTAATCACGCTTGGACGTCAGCGCCACTGCCGTTCTTTGTTAACATTACGATACTGAGACGGGTGTGTGTGCGTGCGTGCGTGCGTGCGTGCGTGCTTGCGTGCGTGCGTGCGTGCGTTGCGTTGCGTGCGTTGCGTTGCGTGCGTGCGTGCGTGCGTGCGTGCGTGCGTGCGTGCGTGAGTGAGTGCGTGCGTGAGTGCGTGCGTGCGTGTGCGTGCGTGCGTTGTATAACTACCAGAGTCGGATTGTAGACGCTTTTCATTTCGACTCTTGCCTCTGTCGTATTAACACGTTGTTCTGTTGCGCTGTTATATGCACCAACATGGACGTAAATGTGTAAAGATAAACGATTTGAAACTGATCTCAGAAAGTGTCCTGTCGACTATAGGATCGCGTCGAAATAACGTTAACGGAATAGGAACACTTAATTTGATACCGACGAAAACGGAAACAAAACGTTAACTTGGTGCTTAGTTTTGTCACATTATACCGTAGACCACACATATTAATTCGATTTTATATCAAAATAAGTATGAGTATGCTGGTGTATATTTGTTCTTGATGTCTGGAACATGGAACATTGTCAGTGACGACATTTTTTTGTCCGATAAATTGTGAAGCTTCAACATGCTCAAGGTCACGACTGCGTTTCTCGCGCAATAACCCGCTAGAATTTAGTTGCACACCAAGATATAAAAGCTACAGCAGACGACAAGTGTTGTGTGTAACTGTCTAAGGGTTAACGTAACGAATTCACCATGAAAAGTCATGTTGTTTCCATATGAATTCACAAATATGAATCATTTTATATCATACATGTGTGCGTGTGTTAGTATGACATGTAAGTATAAATAACCATGACACCCACTTAAAATTGACACGATTGTACATACATTAAGACATATTATAATCTCCAGGAGTTTCACAACACGCTGTAATAAACAGCATTATCACATCTTTGACACATTTCCGGGTGTTGTTTCTGTATTAACACAGCTCGTGTGCAAGGTATGTGCATGAGGATGTTCGTCCGCATGTACGAGCGATTATCTCCTCGTACATGCGGACGAACCGTGATCTAACTTATAACTAATTCACTAGTGTAATAAATTCGCAAATAATTACATGTATATAAGAACGAATAACTTAATGAGGGTGACCTTTTTGTTATTGAAAAATAAGTACTTACTTTTAAATATTTTTTAGATTTAATGTGTTTAATAACCAAAAGTTCGTCGGCAGCAAAACGTGGAACAAACAGTAAATACATCTGTTTAGAAAGTATGACCTTTGTATGACCTTTGTATGACCTTTTTTGTATGTCACTTAGGATTGACGTGACGTCACTCTCAGTCTAATTTATTATTATATGACTAAGAAGTCACATGATTGCGGACATATATGATATTCTAAAAGTAATATTGACCTGTAGCACATTTCACCACCATTACAAAGTATACGTTTCTAGCAAATACTTTGAGGGAGAAATTTTCAATTTAAGGATAAATTTATTAATTTTTATTATACTGAATATATTACATTATCACAGCCATTTTGGCTGTGATGATGTAATACATTCAGTATAATAATCCTGCATACTTTTAATCATCAAATAAATGCAGTCGTTACTACTTTATGAAAAAATGCATTAAAGAAATGATTACTCCCTCAAAGTATACTTTGCTAGAAAAGTATACTTTGCAATGTTGTTGAAATCGGCTACAGGTTGCGCGAGTCACTGATCACGCAACGGAATCATGAAACGGTTTAACTACGAGCCAATCGAACAAAAGTACGTAAATATTATCATCAAATCAGCAACAAGCTTACAAATGAACTTCGCACGTGACAGCAAAACAACAACAATGGTTTGTAAACTGAAGCATTATTGTACTTACATATCAGTCGTGTTTCAGCAAAACCACACGAAATATAATACAATAATTATTGTCGTTTGAGTCGGAGTACACGAGATTTACGGATGAGCAGAAATTAACTTTCTCACCATTTCGACATAAAAGTGTAGACTGTATGCATCCGCAACATTCAAACTTGTTTTGTGCGATATTCAAGGTTATATTAAGGTCATATTAGGATTATTATATAAGCTGAAGCACTTAGTCTCCCTAGTAATGTGTTCATACTAATGTAAAGGAGGTACATGTACTGTACTGGAAAATAAATACAGAAATATAATAAAATTGCGCAGATTTCTCATGATTATTTGGAATTATTTGCCGATGACCTTGACATTTTCAGATGACCTTGACATTTGACCGATGATATGACATCAGATTTAGATTCCTCATTTCCTCTAACATGAAACTGGGACATTTTATATTAGTTTAAGATCAAAACATTAAATATATATGACTCTTCATATTATTGGCGGCCATCTTGGACGCCATCTTGGATTACACATCGAGCTCACATTTTCCAGATGATAACTTTTGTCTATGGACTCAATATGGCTCCAGGTAACTTTGCTGAAAAATTCAGCTTTCTGCATTTTTATTCCAGGTTATAGCTAATGCTCCTGTACTACTCCTCAAAAGTCAATACTTGTATAATAATGTATGTATTAAACTCGATAAAGTAACATGTGCACTTTGTGCCTACGGAGTGGGCGTATACCTTAACTGACTACATAATATAATAATATTATTCTGAAGAGCTTCGTTTCTTATGCCATAAGAAACCCCGTTTAACTCGTTCAACACTACCTACCTCTATACTAGTGCTTGCAGTTTGCACATAGTGTATATCCAGATGAGCCGGCTCGTAACGGACCGTCTCATGAGAGTGCATTTTCTTCTCTTTTTTTTACAAAAAAATCCCCTTTTTGTAAATGGACTAGTCTGCAAATCATTTTGTGGCGATTGGATTTGTCGGAAAATTAGCATATCACCGTCCTGTAAAGTTATTTAGTGTTAAAAGAGTCAATAAGTACCATACGAAATAATTGTATGATTTACGGCCCAATATATCATATCATGCTGCTGACAATCAATATTTGTGTATTAACAGGTCCGTAATAAATTCTACTTTTAAACAATAGTATGTCTTTATTTCATTAAGCATATATCATATGAGACACGCCATGGGATTTTGTACCTTCGGACATCTGTAATTTCATTAAATACGTTTACAAAATTTACAATATTTTTATTAAATAAAGTCAAAAGTTGACAAAAATGTTCAGAGTACATGCATGTACTCTGAAAAGTTTGTCAACTTTTCACTTTATATGTCCGAAGGTACAAAATCACATGGCGTGTCTCATATGTAAAAATAATTTATGCGACCAAAGCTATAATATATCACTTATATCACCCATGATTAAACAAACACGACAGCCTGTGCTATTTTTGCCAATATTTGTCCATTTCTCATGTCAAAATGGTTGAATATTGTGCTTGAAATCAAGCAACTTGATTGATGAGCTTGAGCTGCGCTACAGATCAGACTCATGCGATCAAATTGCTTGATTGCGAGTTGCCGTTGTCATTACAGGTTGAAGTAACGGACCAAGGTATATACTTGAGTGAGAAATAAACAGGCTAACATTTGCTTTACTCCCATGTTATAGCGCATTATAATGTGTTATAAGAGGGATCAGAGGGATTAAACAATATTTTTTTAGATTATTTTGTTTCCAGAAGATTAACACAAGCGGTTGTGTATGTGCCAATATATAACACTATATGCTTAGCCTATCTGGCCGGCACTTAAATGCAGATTTACTGTGGCTATAGTGTATCAAGTACTCGACCGCTTGCGTCAATCTTGCCAATACGTATCGTTTATTTAAACAATACTTGAATATTCTGTTTGCAGTCAAGCAGCTTGATTGACTGAGCCTGAGCTGTGCTACAGCTCAGGCACAGCCAATCAAACTGCTTGATTGCGAGTCGATTTTGCCATTCGGTGATTCGAAACGTACCATCGAGGCAATATTAACGCAGGCGGTGATGTAATCCACCCATATGCATCTACGTGCACAGTGGTGATGTAAATATGTGTCAGCAATGGAATGTACTATACTAATACAATCTCCGTATGCAGTATACTGTAAAACGTAAATAGGAAGTGAATTTGAAATAGAGAACCAGAATGAGATTCATGTCCCCATGTAAAGAAGAAACAAACGCAGTATATCATGAAAAACACATAACAAGGCTCACAGCGGTGATCGTGGATCTTTCAACGTGGCATAAATATGCACTCCAGGGGCCCATTTCATTAAACCTCGTACGACTAAAATGTTCTTAAGTGCAAACTTATGATCGTCTGGAAGTTTCAATTGATGGATTTACATTTATTGAGCCTAGGCTGCAAGCAGCCTAGGCTCAATAAATGTAAATCCAATAGATGTTGCAAAAAAAACATTGTTAATGTGAAATTAACAGACTATCATAAGCTTGCATTTTTGGGGTCATTAAGTGCACATGGGTCAAATGAGTGCAAAACTCACTCTATTTTGATAATACAATATGTACTTGCATAACATTACAGAACAATCCGATAAAGTATGTTTTATTGGTGATTATTGTTTTATGGGGCATATACAAAACAATTCGGTATGCTCGGACGGCTCTATCGTTGAGAGTATCAACATATTCAAGATGGCCGCCAAGCATCAATATTTAGCCTGGAATGTGTTCTTATTTGATGAATGAAAACAAATGGGTACTTGGATCTTGATCGGACGGACGCAGAAAAACCTTTGGATACCATGCATTAATTTTAAAAATAGATGGAGGCTAGAAAATCCATATGAATCCAAGATGGATGCCAAATATTCATCAAGATCAGGCAGCATTATCTACACTGTGGTGGACCATATATTGGTATTAAGCTATATATGAACATAATAGTTTGATTTTCATCTAAGATACGATATTAAAAATATAGATCAATGTTTATGCTCTTCTTAAAGAGCGTGTTTAGTTCAAAATGGCCGTCAAATTTTCCAAAAACTTGAAAGTTATTGAATATAATGTTTACTTTTGCTTTACTTCTGTATACTACTGCATTCTGTTAGGCGGTTAAATCAGTAAGTTGGACACACTTGATGTTGAAGTCATTTGTAATTTTGTTTATTCAAAATGGTCGCCTCATTTAGGCTATTTTTATATAGTGTGGTACTGGCAATTGTGTGTTTCTTTTCATTTACTTTTAAATTTCTTTGTAGGACAAATTCATATGTGTTCAGACTAGTAGATCGCTGATCGCTGATAATACACTTGGTGATGCTCGAATTGGGTTATGCTCGTTATAGAGTCACACTATTAAAATATATGTACTGTTTGTTTTACATATTGTATTTTATTGAGTATTACGTTATCATATACATTGTACATTGCACTATAATGCCATATATGTATACACTATGTATTACGATTGGTACATATGCTATAGTTCGGCCATGTTCGCATTACAGTCAGATATCAGACTGTTACGTGCTGGTGTGCGGCTAAGTACTATGATATTTCAATCACTTCAGACTTAATTATAACCAAGATAAAACAATTCATGTAAAATACAACACTTTCCGTGAATATTCATACATTCACAAGTGGATATACCCATATGCATACATTTAAATTACACTGAATTATTTAATAAGTGTCCCATATAACCATACGTCTGTACAAGTCTGATCAGCATATTTTATTTAAGAAAAAAGTTCCGCATGAATGCTTGTATAATCATCACTTATAAATGGAAATATATTCTCAATTAACATTTATTCTCATCACCAAAAGTCCCGTCTCCTGTACTGAAATCAATATTGACAGCGTCTATGCGTGGCACATATATAAAACATAATATGCTGTAACGAATGCTCATGACTTAGAGGCCTCAGATCAGCTATATGTAAATGTTTAGGTTTACTCATTTCGCTTCCAGGTTAGCTCAGACCCGGTTAGCTGAAAATCCAGTCACGGGAATTGCGATTTTGTACTGAAAAGTGGTTGTTTGGTTGATTTGTGTACATTATTTATCCATGAATCGCAATTTCAGCTACCCAAATACGTGCATGTGAAAATAAGTGTCTCTGTTTGGTCTCTTACGATCTTAATTATAGGTCGTATGTTGGTGTGTATAGACACGGACGATGGAACTTTCTGATATAATTATAGATTAGCGTAGAATAATCAACCATGTTCATTTGAATGCATTTAAAGTACTATATATTATATTACACAGATGGTTGTGATATTATAATACACAGTTATGACATTTACACATATCATGTAAGGAAATTATATGACTACAACATATATGATTACAGTGTATGGTATTCCACAGAAACAATGCCCTTCATAACTGTGATACATATACATACATATGCATTGAATATAGATTGCATTATGACCGCATACTACATTTTTATAAAAAAAGAAATTCCATGTACCAAACAATCTCATGAATGACCTCAACATATGTTCCATCATGAATTCATAATTTAATATGCATACTTATGTGACTCACAAATATAGAATCATTAAATCCTTCCTATTTACACAGTATATGCCTACCTGTATATGAATTCTTGATATAATAGGTCACACAAACGCGATTGTATTGTTAATAAACACAGCAAATGTTGTTTATGAACTGAGATTTAATCGTCTGGATGACACCATGCATTGAATTCGTAGAATATAGAGTAAAGTGTGAATGGCTCACACATACTGGTTATTAACTTATTCAACATTTACTTACATGGCCTAGCACATGGCTACCGGCATAGGACTACTTAGATTATACGTCATCCAAAAGTTATTTTGGGAATTATATGTCGTATATAAACTGAGATTCGATGACCATGATCACACCATTGACTCTACATATATACGATATGTATATGTTATATCATTCCCCAATTTTCAAGTAATTGATTATGTCTCTTGCAGTACGGAAGCCCATCACCAGTTCTTATCTACAATACATAATAACACCTACATGTAACTACTAAGACGGTAACTTCCTACTACGGAGCCCCACAGGGACGCAGAATTCTTTTTTATCAATTTGTTCCCGCGAAATAATAAATAGTTCCCTCAATTTAACAATTCGTTCTCACGAAATAACAATTCGTTCCCTTGATATAACAATTGTTATTTCGTGGGAACATAATTGTTTATCGTGGGAACGAATTGTTAAATTGAGGGAACGAATTGTTATTTCGTGGGAACGAATTAATAGAAAAAAATCTATGTCCCCTGAGGGGCTCCGTATCCTACAAATAAGCACTTCAAAGTAACGAGAAAAAAAATAGCCAGCATATGATACCAAAATACTTCGAAGAAGCAAATACAAGCAAATACAAGCAAATAAAAGCTTCGCTCAGCAACAGTCCGGGGGCATGCTTTTTTTGCTAAAAAAGTGGACCTCGAGGCTGGCTGGGGGGGGGGGGGTGGGGGCTCGTCCGACCGCTCCGACCCCCCCCTGGCTACGGGCTTGGAAATACTCTTCACTGAGTGCCATAAACGTTATTACCAGTCACCGTGCAACGAACGAGATAATTGTGGCCATTGACAATATATATAGAGATACATGTAGTAGGTTACTACTTAAAGGTACATACCCATTCAGTAGATACAAACGTTCTGTATACCAGAGACATCATCTATGTCATTTTCTGGCAAAATAAACATTCATTCACCATTACCCCACGTACTGATTGGCATTATTACACATTTTATATCAGACCTAAATTTCCACACTGCTATCAGGGGCGATAACCGTGTTTCCTTAAATTGTTAACGGACATTACTATTATTCTTTGTATTTATTTTGTGATGTGCAATGGTCATACTTTATAACCTGTCGAAAATATATTTTGTTCAAGTGACGCATTTAATTAGTATAAATAATTAAAAAATATGCCTCATTTGCATTTGAAAATAGCCTGATACAACAGCGCGTCACTATCAGTAAAATCAAAGTACTGAAAGTACTGAGCTGCGAGCCCAACTGAAATGGGTGGTAAACAGTGTTTTAGTATATTCTCCTAGAGTAATTATAATAAATGGTTTTATGGGAAACTGAATAACACTTGACATATTTTGTATGTGGAGAGTGGAAGGAGCTGTATATAAACAGGAAGAATACAGTAAGGCTTAGCATTTGTTTTTTATGCATTACATACACATCCGCATGAGTTCTGAAAATTTTATCAATTTTCGACATCATTTAAGGAAAATATGACTGATTTTAGAAATCAATATCGGCGAAATACGACGATGCGATAAGGGTGGTAATTCCATATCCGGGCTCAATTATTGTAAGTGAAAGTGCACGCTATTACTATTCGAAACATGCCGACGCGACGATTCAAATGAGTGAACCATCTAGACGACACGGTTCAAATGAGTGGTAACAGGATATTTTTTAGCAATTTTCGACATCATTTAAGGAAATATGACTGATTTTCGAAATCAATATCGGCGAAATACGGCTATGCGATAAGGGTGGTAATTCCATATCTGGATTCACTCTTCAAACACCTATGGCTATAGTGTTGTTTATGCAAATTCAGTTGTACACGCCGTAGTTGTGAATGAAAAAACCCAGACAGGTCCGTTTTATTTGTGGAAAATGAACAGCTAAATCTGAGGTTCCATTGTTTTTTATTCAATTAATTATGTACCAAAGATATACATTCTAATAAATGTGAAATGTAAAATAGCATAAAACGAGTCGTTAACAATGACCTAGATACAAGATGTATACATACGCGCCACAAGAAAAAATAGCGCCGTGATATCTGACTGTATTTTGAGAACCGGCTACATAAACTGCGAGAGGCTCACAGCTAATAAACATCACAAAATGATTATATCTGTATAGCCGGAACTCGTAATTTGTAGCACTGGTGGAAAAAAGACTCAATTATACACTTATTTAATTCCTGTAAAGAACATGTTGTGCCTACTGAGTGGGCATGTACCTTTAATATCTGGTAAGGCTTAGGAAACGTGTGTCCGTGTCCGTGCCGCGCCAGATATTTTGTTCCCATTCATGGCACTAACCAACTATTCTATGTATCCCGTCAACACCTACAAATAGCTTTAAAATGAAAAAAATATATAACCCCAGCCGCATCCTCAAAGTCCGAGAATCTGCTAGTATGACAACCGTACATATTCATACGCAATGATTAGGTCGTATTTACAGGATATCAACAATGTTTCTTTTCCCGGCACCATTTTCACGGCACATACACACTGTATTGACGGGATAAAAATATGTTACTGACCAACTCAGCAGTACGTTGTAAGACTGTGGGGTCGTATCCTTCTGAAAAAAGGCTCACACTGTCTGGTACGGGTCTATACGGAGCCCCGCAGGGGGCGTGTATTTTTATGCCACCGGGTTTCGAAGAAACGGGTGGCATATAGTGTTTGGACCGTCCGTCTGTCTGTCCGTCTGTCCGGGCCAACGTTCGGGGGTTTGAGAGCTTAGGGGCGTGGTTAGGAACAAAGGATTCCTTTGTAATATTCCGTAAGCTCATAAACTCTATTGTTGTTTAGTGGCTTTTTCTTTGTTCTTCAAACAATGGAAATATCCCATAAACCCAAAATGTTGGAACGTCCGTCCGTCCGTCCGTCCGTCCGGGCAGACATATTGGGTATACGTGGCTAGCCCCACAGGGCTATGGACTTGTATAAGGGTGGGGTTAGTTACATAAACCCATTTCGTGAGAACGCTGTTTTTGGTTTATGTGGCTTTTTTGTCGGTTTATGTGGCTAATTGCGTGTGTACGGATGGGTCTTATGTGGCTAATAAACACATAAACCCAATTCGTTGGAACGTCCGTCCGTCCGTCACACTTTTCGATTAATCACTTTGTCACAGTTTCTCAAATATGCTGCAGGTGGCATCCGCGTTCGACAGACGCATTTCTTGTTTTTTATTAATTCGTTCCCACGTAATAACAATTCGTTCCCTCAATTTAACAATTCGTTCCCACGATATAACAATTCGTTCCCTCGAATTAACAATTCGTTCCCACGAAATGAAAATTCGTTCCGTCCAATTAGCAATTCGTTCCCACGAAATAACAATTCGTTCCCTCAATTGAACAATTCGTTCCCTCAATGGAACAATTCGTTCCCACGATATAGCAATTCGTTCCCACGAATTAACAATTCGTTCCCGTGAGAACGAATTGTTATTTCGTGGGAACGAATTGTTAAATTGAGGGAACGAATCGTTGGTATAAACATATTTTATTATAAACAATTTACATCAGGTATAAACAAATATTCAGAATAGAAGGATTGGAACGAAAGATTACTATCTTATAGAGTTCCTCTCCTTGATCAATGCAATTAGGGTCACAAGCTGGCAAAGTACAAAAACCACGCATTTGTCACTTTGTCAGCATGAGACAGTTGGTGTAATAATGGCAGATACAAAACACTATTATGTTTATGGATTGTTATCAAGCAAAATAATAGTATTTTACTCGATATATCTTGAACGAAGTGTACAAGGGAAACAACTGTCAATTTTGCTCATAAAAACAAAAGATGACATGAAAAGAAAATATATTGGCCGTAACCAATAGTATATTCTATCAAATGTTTGAATTTTTATTGATAATTAGAAAAAAAATAAAAAAGGAAATGAAAAGAAAAACAAAGATATATATAAAAAATAAAAAAAATAAAAATAATGAAAAAAATAAAAATAATGAAAAAAATAAAAATAAAAAAAATAAAAATAAAAATGCATGTGCCACTAGAGGGTGAATCATCGTCACGCAGGAGGCTAAGTAGGCACACCAATGTTACAATTTATGAGATACACATCGAACTGTACGTATATTATTACACAAATCGCTTACTACGCAGAATATACGTGTGTACGGTTTGGAATACCTTAGTGTTATCCTGATATGATAGTTCGTTTGACCCAAATAATAATATGTCTATTGTACGATTTATTAGTAATTGGAGATTTACATCAGGGATTTGGGTGATAGTTTGAAATAAATCTTGTCGTATATCATGGTAGTATGGACAGTTAAGGGGGTAATGCTGTACGTTTTCAATGCAGCCACAGCGACACAGGGGTGAATCTGAAATGTTTTTCTGATAGAGATCGTAATTGAGTGAGCTACAGTTAGTACGTAATCTGGTATGAAGAACTTGTGCTTTCCTGAGTCCGTAATAGTAATATTTTGGTATCACAGTAGACTGTGTATTGATGAGCGTCTTGAACGTCGTTAATGTTGAAGACTCACGGACAGGGAGCGCTAACTGATTCCATTCTCTAATAACTGAAGGTAAGAATGAATTAGTATATAATACAGTGCGTGAATGTGGTGGATGAATATTACTGTCATTTCGTAGATTGTATCGTGAGGTGCCACCTACATTTTGTAGGACAAGTGATGACAAGTACGCAGGTGTTAAACCATTAACCATTTTATAAAACAATATTAATTTCTGTTTCCGTCTTCGTTCGCCTAAGCTTTCCCACCCTAATTCCTGGTATAGATCGTTCAATGATACTAGTTTGGTTGCGCCTGTTACGATTCTTGCGGCTTCATGCTGTATTTTATCTAGTTCGTATTTTTCGCTTGATAGACAGTTGTCCCATATAATGTTGCCGTATTCAAGGACTGGACGTATACATGCGATATACATAGTCTGTAATGTTTTTCGTGAGAGTTTGAATTAAAGCTCCTCAAAATGTTAATTCTGGTCCACGCTTTATCTTTGATATATGATATTTGATTATTCCAAGTACAAACATCTGCTAAAAATATGCCGAGATGTTTGTGGCTCTCTACTTCAGTTATTGGTTGGTCAAACATGTGAAGTTGAGGATGTTGGGGTCTGATAATTTTTCGAGATATGAGTAATGATTCAGTTTTGGCAGGATTAAACGTGACAAGCCATTTCGTTGACCAATTTGTAATTGTGTCTATATCGCCTTGTAGTAATTCTCCTGCTTCAACAGGGTCATCTACGACGATGTATAAACTAGTGTCGTCTGCAAATAGTCGTATGTTAGAATATATGGCATCTACAATATCATTAATATATATTAAAAACAGAAGTGGTCCAAGGATAGAACCCTGAGGCACACGAACGAATCGTTAATTCGTGGGAACTAATTGTTCAATTGAGAGAACGAATTGTTATTTCGTGGGAACGAATTAATAAAAATAATTCTACATCCCCTACGGGGCTCCGTACGTCTACACTGTTATGTGATTCCCCCAATGAAACTAGTTACAGAACAGAACAGAACAGAACAGAACATATTTTTATTTTTTCTCAGACCGCAATATGCGGTATATGTGTACATACGCATGATGAAATACATCTACATATGTTTTGATAAACATATTAAAGAAAAATATGTGATAACTGGTAAAATGGGCGGGAGAAACTTCACAATGTGGACGATAAAGATATATAGTTAGAGATGTTCTTACATTCGATTTTTTCATATTATCTTGTTTTTAAAAGAAGTAAAATCTGTGAATAAAGTAAGTACATGTATATTGGTTTTGGTGTCAAGACATAACACCTGGAAGTGTTTATACAATGAACAACAATTGTATCTTATCCCGTCAACACAGTGCGTATGTGCCGTGAAACACGGTGCCGTGAAACATTTTTGATAGTAATAGTAGTTAGTAGTCTTTATTTCCTCCAGTTGGAGAGCACAAATATGAACATGTAATTAAGCATGGTGAAATATTGGAATGGTGAAGTAATAAAGAGAATGTGACAAAAGTGCAAGTTAAACAACTACATTGTAGTGCTGTACATTGAACGCATACAGTTGGAAAGATGCGCTTTATATGTGCGGTTCCGTGGGAACAGTGTGTCAATTTGACGTGGGACGTACAAATAATACGCGCCCAGATATACACGCACAACCGTACGGCTCGATCATAGGTAGCACTATTCATAATGCCGCCGCCGACAGCTTCCACACCGGATTAGTGTATGGAAAAAAACTCATTGAAGACACCAAATCGCAGTTTATTACATCTCAATTTACCACGTCGCCTCACATATATCGCTTATAACCACATACCAGTACTAGGCTTAGTCAGTAATAATCACTCCAAACCTTAGCCTAGGTATATAACATATATGGTAAGTCAAGTTTCATCTTCCCAATCTGGTCCATGTACATGCTAAATGTGAAACATATGCCTGATACCATGTAAGAAATAAACAGATACGCCTAGTACTGTGTCTGTGCCTGCATGAGTGGCCAACATCATATGTTCATATCCAAACAAGATATACACCTGCAATTCCGGAGATAGTGTGACGAATATCGAGAAAAAAATCAATTCCACAGTTTGCGATTAGATCAAGCCACAGGTGTGTCCTGACGCTGTCTGAATATGGACACTCGGAAATACAATGGAATACCTTATTTTCCGTGATGCAACACTTGGGGCACTGTTGGCGGTAAAACTCAGAGAATAATTTGCACATGAGCACAACTGCCGAACGACACTGGCGAAAGCTATTTCCGTTACTAAATTTCCACAGCTGGCATGGGCTAACTGGCTCAGATATAGTCAACAGTTTATAAAGGGGTTCATTACTTTGCAGCCGGGCGTCTAGTTGAAGACGTTCATAATCAATAGTCGCTGTATTGACAAGATGTTTCCACGTACCTTTAGGCACAAACTGTCCACCGTTTAGGAATTCATCAATAGTATTAATAGTTTTCCGCGGTGCGCTCAAGCATAGCCGAAATTGTTGTCTTCAATACACGGAAGTGTAGCACGTGCAGCGAGTAGGACGTAATAGTTACTTCCCTAATCGAGGTGTTCATGTGTTTGAACTACCTCCATGTGCCCATGGAACACCGAGTCGCGAACTGCCCCAATCGAGGTGTTCATGTGTTTGAAAAACCTACATGTGCCCATGGAACACCGAGCCACGAAGCGGCGAGGAGTTTCATGGGCACATGTTCGCGGCTCAGTGTTCCATGGGCACATGTAGGTTGTTCAAACACATGCACACATCGATTAGGGCAGTAACTGACTTACACATCTACTTACTGACTACCGTTTGCTAGTATTCAGTGGAAATTGTGAATTTCCATTTGACATTAAAGGAACTGTCTCTACAATTATGACAGCCGATCAATAACATCCATACCAGTGGGATGCTGCCAGTTTGATTATACGTGTCCCATTGAGACATTTCTCATTATTATTTGTGTTTGATGTCTAACGTATACGTATACGAAGCAAGCACTCAATAAGTATGCTGTATAATATGCATTGGAACAGGTGTGTGAAGTTAGCACTGAGATCGTAGTTCGTAGATCAACATTCAATATAATGTAGAGCTGAGTGTGAAGCTGGCAGTGAGATAGTTATTCATATATTTTGCCATCATTTGAATTCAGAGCTGGATAGTTTGAATAACGAGCTGGCTGTGAGATCGTTATTCAGATGTATTTTCGCAGCAGTTGAATACAGTGCTGGGTAGTTTGAATAACGAGCTGGCTCTGAGATCGTGATTCATAAAATTGTCTTAGTATAAGCTGAATACAAAGCTGGATAGTTTGAATAACGAGCTGGCTTTGAGATCGTTATTCAGAACATTTGTTTAATTTAGCTCTGAGATCGTTATTCAGATTTGCTTTGGCAGTATTTGAATACAGAGCTGTGACGTTTTAATAACGAGCTGGCTCTGATATCGTTATTCAGAAAATTGTTTTAGTATAAGCTGAATACAGAGCTTGATAGTTTGAATAACGAGCTGGCTGTGAGATCGTTATTCAGATTTGCTTTGGCAGTATTTGAATACAGAGCTGTGTAATTTGAATAACGAGCTGGCTCTGAGATGGAGAGGATAATACAGAGCTGGATAGTTTGAATAACGAGATGGCTGTGATATCGTTATTCAGATTTGCTTTGGCAGTGTTTGAATACAGAACTGTGAAATTTGAATAACGAGCTGGCTGTGAGATCGTTATTCAGATGTATTTTCGCAGCATTTGAATACAATGCTGGGTAGTTTGAATAACGAGCTGGGTCTGAGATCGTTATTCAGTACTATGTTTTCTGTATATTCTGAATACAGAGCTGGCAAGTTTGAATAACGAGCTGGCTCTGAGATCGTTATTCAGCTCTCGCGTGCCATTTTTGCGGCAAAATGAACTGCCTTTTACAGATAAAGCAGCCTAAGTTGTTTACAAGTCGTTTTTCAAAGTCGCGTCCAAGGCTTTGTCAGTCCTAGTAACCTGTGAAGCATCGGTGAAAATATCATGCAAATCCGATAAAGAAAGTGGCATTCCAATTTTTTGGCGATTACTTCGTTATTAATAGGCCGATTTGCATGCGGTTTTCGGCATTCTAAATATTTATTTTGGTAACGTTTCAATATAGAGCTGGGTAGTTTTAATAACGAGGTGGCTCTGAGATCGTTATTCAGAAAAATGTTTTAGATAGGCCGAATACAGAGCTGGATAGTTTGAATAACGATCTGGCTGTGATATTCAGTACTATGTTTTCTGTATATTCTGAATACAGAGCTGGGTAGTTTGAATAACGAGCTGGCTCTGAGATCGTTATTCAGCTCTCGCGTGCCCTTTTGCGGCAAAATTAACTGCCTTTTGTAGATAAAGCAGCCTAAGTTGTTTAAAAGTCGTTTTTCAAGGCTATGTCGGTCCCATTACCCTGTGAAGCATCGGTGAAAAAATCATGCAATTCCGATAAAGAAAGTGGAATTTCGCATTTCTGGCGATAGCTTCTTCATTTGTGGTCCGATTTGCATGCACTTTTCGGTATTCTGAATACTTTAATTCGTGACATACCATAAATATACAGACGTCTGATTAACGAATCTTGTAAATCAGCTAAAGAAGCATTCCCCATTTTAAAGTATTTCTTAATTGTTGGATTTGTATGCTGTTTTCGATTACGTTTTATCGGTTACATAAACTCCGTTGTACAGGGTAAACGTAGATTTATAGAGCGCATTTCGGTTTTTAGCATCCTTTGCGAATTATTGTGCGTGGACATTTAATAAATAAAACCACCAATATTATGCCTAAAAAGACTGGTCAGATAAATAGTAAAACTCATTTGAAAGTTGAGAAGCTATTTGGAAGTTACATGCTCATATACATGACTATGACAACGAGCAATTAAAAAGCTGCAACTTACATTTCTGATGTTAAACACACATATTCAAAAATACAGGTAGATAGCAATATCCTCGAAGGAGAGCATGCAGGAAACAAAATATGATGCATTAACAAGTTAAAGGTATTGTATATCAGCTGTTGTCCCAGTTATCTAATATGTTTTTGTTCGCTTCATGCACTGTGACAGTAAATGACATTTATCGATCAATCACTTTATTTTATTTGATCACATTCCTAAAAGCACAAGTCAACTTATATTTAATTCACGTACATCCTAACAGAAACTGTGATAAGCAGGGAAGATAATTTGGCTTGTCAAATTTATGGAATTTTCGCTATATATGTACCAGCAGACAATTTATTGATTTTTGGTTGATGTGAAAGGATCATACTATGCCACATTCAGAAAGAAGTTTCCACCATAGCCGCTAGTGTAGTTAATTTAAATAAAATAAATGGTAGCTTTGCTAAGGTTTTGGTCAAATGTACTCACTCTTGGTCAGTCAATATTGTGTTTCCAACCAGAACAGATGACATTGGAATACAGCTTTAGATTAATATAATATTTTTCCATATTTCCGGAAATCGCTTGAAATGGTAAGGTTCATATATTTGTATTTGGGTTGAAATCTGGTTTTATCGCAATTTCGGATATGACATTGATTTTCGTGTGGATTTCTGTCGTTTGGTCTTTGGTCTTTGGTCTAACAATTTGGTACTTTATGCATGAGCACTAATTTTGACATTTATCACAGGAGCATGCAGTCTATGATGACTGTGAGAACGACGAGAGACGAGTGCCACACGTTACCCACGTGGTAAGCTTGTATTGTACATGTTTTTAGACTTGTAGTTACTGTTTCGCTATTAGCCGACCCTGCTCACCAGATCTGTGCTATAGGTTACATTAATTGCATTTTGTGTATATATGAGTATGTAGATAACGAGTTAGATAGAGGTGATGGTTTGTGGATTATGTGTATTATATGAGTAGTATATAAGAGTCACAATGATACCATCACCTCTGGAAGATACCGGCTACGCGCGGCACCTTTCACAGCATGATGGTATCATTTGTGACTCTTATATACTACTACCGCGAGACCATATATTTATGACATGAGAAGATACACCCTATTAGAGATAAAATCCCTATGTTATACTCAGTATATATACAACATAATGGTTCTAGTTAAGTCTGCGTGGTTGAAGACAGGTAGTCACGAGAGGTGTATCGCACGGTATTTACGAATATTGCAAACATCACCGTGCATGGATGCGAAGAGGTTCCGTTTCACCTCGCCCATGTCGGCATTGTGGGGTAGGGACCAAAGCCGAGTCATTGCCATGTCCACCATGCGGTGGCACTCAGGCTACTCATCGAATGGTTAACAAGGGATTACGTGCTCGCAAGTATTATCGTTTAGTAATAATTCAAATCGGAAAGCCAGTTAGAAAGATAGAATCGATATAATAAGTCACAGTGTTTCTACAGCATTAAAACACTGTAAAAAACATTATCAAACTAATTTTATAAAATTGAACAGAAAAAACAAGTACCAATATTATTAGAGAAAATGGATAGTACAATACAATTGGAATTGAAAGTTTTTAATGGCTGTGTTGAAGAAGTTTACGAAGAATACGGGGGTTATAATCATATATATAAATTCTATAAAATGAGAACACTAGGCGATATCGAATACATGAAATACCAGCGTAATTTATTACACTCCGATAAAAACGTTGCATTTACAATATTATACCGGCAATTATGTCAACTATACAAGAGGCAAATACGAACATTAAGACAGATAATGCGTATCGGATATGAAACTAAGGCGTATTATATAAAACTATTAAAACCCAACGATTCGTTTACGAACGTACATTTCTACGATATCATTTATAAATTTATGTTGTAATTACAACACCAACCAGACGACAATGTTCCAATTACACGCGTTATGAAAATGTAAATTAGGTGTCCCACCTTACACGTATATTAAGTGTCCATTTATAGAGAGGTTTACACGATTACGTCTTCCGAGATGGAAAATAAACACACTGTAATATATATTACACACGCGGCTATTTATAGCCTTATCGATGGTATGTAAACGGGCTATCGATTTACACAGGTGGTGTACACGTTTATAAAACACTTAGTGAGGTTTATATAGTTCACGAATTTCCGGGATGGATTCGTTATTTAATTAATTTTAATAAAATTATTTATAATTTAAAGCTGAACACCCCCTATTATATAGAAAACATATTAATTAATATAATAAATAATTAATTAATAATAAAAAAAACAATTTTTTTTTAAATTTCACCAGCAAAGTTAAGTTTATATACGAGAAATAAACACAGTTCGGTGTCGGGATGCCGGCATTAATATCTCAACAGTGAGATAAGTTTCGCCACATGTACTTCACCTGGCCGCTATGCACATTATAGCGGATGGAGGTAACGATGAGGTGGGGTCCGCGGCATCGGTCCAATGATGGGGTGTAGGAGATGTGAGTGTAACACACCTCGCTAAGCCGAAAAAATAAAAAAAAATAGAAGAAATTTAAGCGAAGGCTTAGCGGGGTGGACCCAGAAGGGTTTTGCTGGCGCTGGTTCGAGCCTCGGTGGAACCTAAAACTTTTTTTCTTTTTTTTTCTTTTTAAATTGTTAATAATTTTCCTAAAATTAATTAATAAATTGTTTACTGCACCAATATATAATTAATTTCATAATTTTCTTTAAAATTAATTTTAAATTAAAATTAATTTTATTTTAAATAAAATATCACAATGGTGCTGTAACATTTCTTCCGACTTTATCTCCAAGTTTTTCCCTAAATTTATCCCAATCAGTACACTCAATTTTGGGCATGGTGGCACGCGCCTTGATTCTATACATTTTTTAATTTTTCATATCTCCCATTTCTTCCACCACGGATTCAAACTCTAAATTTGATATTTTCTTATCGGCCAACGCTTTGGACACCATAACGTCGATGGTGTTTTTCTTCGACCTGGCGAGAAACAGATATTCTATCATGTTTTCTACATTTTTTCTCGAGTTTTCCACCGACGCCCTAATTACCATACACAACAACCCAGAAACGGCCGACACCGCACATAAAATAAAATCCCCGCTACAGGAACGTTATAATGGTGGATATAGTTGCAGCTGTCCCCGCCCCACACAACACAGAAACACTCGCTAGAGCCGTGCTAGATGCTTCAGCCGTGTTCACCGCGCGTCTATATATTTTAGCGTTTCTTTTTTCTATTTGTATATTCTCTAACTAAAATATCCTGCATAGCGACGATATTATTCAACCTAAAATCTGAACTTCTTTCGTTAATTGTACACAGTGTTGATGGAGTGGTATTGACAATTGGAAGCGTTGATTCGTTCATGATTTTCAATATATTAGTATTTACAAAATAAGTTCAATTAACAATGAGACAATAGTGGAAGAACTCTCTGGGTCACCGATTTTCGTAACAAAGTTAATAACACTACCTTTGGAAAGTCTAATTCGATCATAACCGGAGAACGAAATCACCGTCGAACTATCTCCAGAGATTTTAGTGACTCCAACCCCCCGTTCTTCCCCATCTACTACAATATTTATCGCGACCGCGCCCACAGGTTTACCACTACCATTAACCGAGCAGACCGCCATTTGGATAACTTCACCTGCAGCTGTCATAGTGTATCCCCCACATTTATTACTCGCTTTGGCACCGAACGAATATTCATAGTGCCCCTCAACCAATGGGCCCCGCTTCTCAGCCCAAACTTTTATGACACGTTTTGGCGTTTTCATTGTTCGCACTATTCCGGCAAGCGCACTGTTTGCGTTATATGCCTCAGTACGAATCTTATAAGAGGCCTCCGCAAGAACTTTGGTCGCGGCTATACGATCATGTTTCAGTTTATCGGAAACTTCGGTTATCTTTCCGTCTAGTTCGGTAAGTGCCGCTTCTCTACTGAGAGAGTCCTCTAAGCGCAACGCATCATAAGCATCCGTAATGGTCGCCTGGTGGCCTTCTAGGGCTTTCTCAACACCCGACCGGGCCTCTTTTTGAAATTCGGTTATTTTCCCGTCTAGTTCAGCAACCGCCGCTTCTCTGATGTGAGAGTCCTCTGAGCGCAACACCTCATAAGCCTTCGCAAGGGCTGCCTGATGGTCTTCTCGGGCTTTCTCAACACCCGACCGGGCCTCTTTTTGAAATTCGGTTATTTTTCCGTCTAGTTCACCAACCGCCGCTTCTCTGATGAGAGAGTCCTCTGAGCGCAACACCCTATAAACCTCCGTAAGGTCCGCCTGGTGGTCTTCTCGGGCTTTCTCAATACCCATTCGGACCCCCTCAACCCCCAACCGGGCCTCTTTTCGAAATTTGGTTATTTTTTCGTCTAGTTCAGTAAATGCCGCTTCTCTGTTGAGAGAGTCCTTTGAGCGCAACGCCCCATAAGCCTCCGCAATGGCCTCCTTGTGGTCTTCTCGGACCCCCTCAACCCCCGACCTGGTTTCTTTCAGAAATTCGGCTATTTTCCCGTCTAGTTCAGTAAGTGTCGCTTCTTTACTGAGAGAGTCCTCTAAGCGCAACGCATCATAAGCCTCCGCAAGGGCCTCCGCAAGGTTAGACTGGTGGTCTTCTCGGACTTTATCAATACCCGACCGGGTCTCTTTTCGAAATTTGGTTATTTTTTTTTATCTAGTTCGGCAACCGCCGCTTCTCTGACGAGAGAGTCTCTGAGCGCAACACCTCATAAGCCTCCGTAAGGTCCGCCTGGTGGTGGTCTCGGGCTTTCTCAATACCCGACGTGGCCTCTTTTCGAAATTTGGTTATTTTTTTATATAGTTCGGTAAGTGCCGCATCTCTAATGAGAGAGTCCTCTAAGCGCAACGTATCATAACCCTCCATAAGGGCCGTCCTGGTGGTCTTCTCGGACTTTATCAATATCCGACTGCTCTCTTTTTGAAATTTGGTTATTTTCCCGTCTAGTTCGGTAAGTGTCGCTTCACCGATGAGAGAGTCTCTAAACGCAACGCATCATAAGCCTCCGTAAGGTCCGCCTGTGGTGGTGTTCTCGGACTTTATCAATCCCCAACCGGGCCTCTTTTCGAAATTTGGTTATTTTTTCACCTAGTTCGTTTAGTTCCGTTTCTCTGATGAGAGAGTCCTCTAGAGCGGCGCTACACCTTTTTATAAGCCGCCTGATCTTTCTCAATATCCGTTCGGACTCCCTCAATTTGTGCAGTCGCCGTCAGCACTTCTACTCTAACATCTGATATACTCCTGTGAATCCCGTTTGTGACCTTCGATATAGTTTTATTGATCAGGGCCTTGGTTTTTTCCAGTAGTTAAAAAATCGCCCTCTGTCGGGATGAACCCACCTTCTGCCGGTTCCAAATTCTTTGAATTTGTCACCCAATCGGAAGAACTACCTGGTCCGTATATACTCATAATAAAATTAATTATAATATTGGGCACCTATACTCAATTGGAAATTTCGAGAACTACCGAAATCGGGTAATAGTTATTCAACTTTCTCGCTTGATCATCGAGAATAGAGACCGTAAATTCGTGGATATGTCCCGATTCCAAGACTTTCATCTCGGGGTGTGAGAAGTCTAAGGTCACAGTCTCGCCATAGAAACAGTCGCTGGCTTGCACGGTTTTCAGTAATGTGGTGGGAGTGCCGTCTACCGTGTTGTACGATGTGTTCACCCGATCCAGGTGCACCCTGAGAGTTTTCGTGAAGGCGAAGTCCACCGGGTTATCACCGACGTACTCACCCGGGGTAAACACTCCTTTCTTTGAGGAGTATGTCTCTCTAAAACCGAGTTGAATACCCAACCCCGGGGAGACCACTACCTTATTATCAGTGCTGATGGTCATTGTTGCGAGCCCGTAGCATTCGATACTGTGAGGTTGATTATACCGTCAAGCTCTGAGTTGACAAATTCTTTGAGCTGTTTCTTATTCCCCACAGTCCGTGAGGCAGCTTTAACACCTAATTGTTGTCCATCCTTCACATAGTAAAACCCTTCGCTCTTCCCCACATTCTGCCATCCAACCGTGAACGTGATTGATCTGAGGCCTGCCCGGCGTTGTCCGCAGCAGTTGTCGATTGACTTTTGAAGTTCACAACTCACTTTTTGAACATTAGTGATAGTAGCAAACATAATAATATCTTTCAATGGATACCAAAGCATTTAGCTTTAATTCTAATGCAAAGTACGCGGTCGGAGGTAAATACAAGCAAAAAGACTTTGTTAACCTTGTACACCCAACCGTAACGGTTAGACCGGACAGTGGCTTTGCCACCAATTTCCCTAACATCTTTGAACAATATAGGCTGCCCAAGATTACTACGATGGAGGCGGTAAACTGGTGGAAAGCAACACCGATGCAGTTTTGGCAGGACCAAATAAATTTCTTTGCTGTATGGTGCGCAACAGCCGGGTGTGGAGTTTCACATAAAGACCATCTGACATCTAAGAATGTCATGCTCCGAAGTGTTTACAACTTTCATGCGTATTATACTATTAGGAGAATTCTCAAAGAACTAGGTATTTCACTACCTCAAGACGACGCCTGGGATCCCATTTCCAACGCATACGACCGTATGGCGTTTGAAAGACTGTGTAACGAATTTAACGTTTCAAAAGACGCGGACTGGAGACATAAAGCATTTCCTACCACCACCGGCCTCGGGGACGTTCTCATTCGGGGCCAGTCCGGGAATTGGACGCAGACTGATATTAGACACGATCACTCCGGTGACCACATCGTCAGTCGGAACGCCGGGAATTTTGACCCCGCGACTATGACTTTCGGGCCGGAATTGTCTGGAGGTCGGCACTGCGGCGTGTTTTCTTGTAAAATGTTACCTCCGAAACGGGCTCACGTGCGATTACATACAGCAGGCTGCTGAGGTTCAGAACGCGTGGGGTACATTTATGTTAGATAAGGGTCTAGGGTTCACGCAGGCCGGGGTTACTCGCGTCAACGACTCGATTCGCACGTACGTCTGGGCCATCCTCGGCGCACAGAAGCAAACTCGCAGTTCTATACTGGGCACGGGAACGGCGTTTGATGCACAAAAACAATTCTTGGCACTTGTAGAGGACGCCATCTCAGCTAGGGTGGATCTGGAGAAGGCGATCCAGAATCATCAAGACGTTTTGCAGAATGCCAGCACTCCAGTAGACTACGCATTTGGAATAGGTCTTTATATAGCGCCGAGCAATATGATACTACGAGACGACCCGGTTGACGGTTACAATAATCAGATCATAATCGCCACCGCCAATCAAAAAATCGGCCACAACGGTAACGTGAACACGGATATCATCAAGCTCCCACCCAAGATGATTGGGAGCGGAGTTGTAAGTGGAACCGATTTCATAAAACCCCCAAAACACGAAATGGATACACCTCCCCCAACACAATCGAACCCAGTACCCCCAATTCGTAAATTGGATGCACCATCGAGTTCCCCCAATCCAATCATCAACAATGTTGAAACACCAATCGAGATTGGAAGCACAACACACGAGGAGGAGAAATTAGCGCTCGTCGTCGCCCTCGTGGCGATCGGACTATTTACGCTTTGGTTTTAGGAACTCTCCGGCGAAGAATAGTAGGAGACCGGCGATGGCCACGATTAAAGCCCATGTATTCTCGTCGAGCCATCCGACCGTTTTTGATAATATAGATAACAAGAAGGAGAGGAGACCTCCTATCAAACCAGGCAGCGCGGCTGCCAACTTTCCTGCTAATTTAGCCAGGAGACTGGCGAGGGCTTTTAGATGTTTTTTTATCCACTCCTTGGCTCCGCCGGATGGCGCGGGTGCTGGTGCGGGTGCTGGTGCTGGTGCGGGTGCTGGTGCGGCACCAGCATTGACAGCTACAAATAGAGACGATATAGATAGAATTAGGGTCGATATAATCATGCTGAAAGCTGCGATGATGGTTACTATCGTGACGCCCTTCTCTCTGAACAGAGTGCGAAGACACTCACCGAGTGTCGTGTCCTTGTGCAGAACCCTCGAGATTGTTTCGCGGCTCCGACTTAATTGGCCGGAAAGTGCCTCACGGTTAGTCGAAGCAGCGTACAAGTGAACTTCTCTTTCGTCCCGCAACGACCTCAGGAGTTTGTTGATCCGCTCGGTAGATTCTCTATCGTCACGGACTTCCCCAAGTTTTCTTTCTTCTAGCGCGATATGTTTGTCCAGCGCCGTGAGTTTGGAGAGGTTATTGACCAGTTCGCCCCACCCCGAGTTGTTTGCAGAGCCTTATCGAGTCCCAGGAGTTCGCGAAGAGGTAATGGTGGGTCATATTTCGTGCCGTTCATTTCGTTGACCGTAGTTTCCACTGTGTTAATCGCGTCGGTGGCTATACGAGGGACATCGCTGAGCTCGCTCATTTCTATAGCGGCGGCCGTCTTCGCCAGCGTTTCGTCGGTAGACTGTAGGGTTTTTACCATTTGTTGAGGCAGCTGCGACCGATCATCCATCACTCCGAGAGCTCGAGCGAGGGATACTCCATATCGGTTCAAGGAAGAGGGGGTGAGGAACCGGGTCGGGTCGTTCTTGTACGTCAGCAACTTCCAGCTCTTGCCCCATTTAACCAACAGGTCTCCTCTTTTAGTGCTGCGGAACTCCAACGTGGCATTGATGCCGTGTTTAGACACCTCACTCTCCCACCGTTTACGGCAACCGCTTCTACATCCCGCTCGACTTTGAGTTGCTGGAGAGTCACATGCCCTACTATCAGAGCGCTTTGGCTGACCGCCTCGAATACGAACTAACGTTCAACGACTACGGCCGAGTTCTCATAGCCAGCGACATGTTATCGACGTATACGATCGATAATGTTTCGCTGGAGTACGACATGGTCACGATGCCCGAACTCACGCGATTGATCAGAACCCAGTACGCCGGGCGCGTTGCCATACTTTACGACCGAGTTATTCGCCATCGCAAGATGACGAAAGACAAAGGCGACACATTGTGGAATATTAATGTCAACGTACCCGCCCGCTCGATGATAGGTATACTGATGTTGTTCGAGGATGCTCGGTTCGCGTTCGGTGCTAGAAAAACCGACAAATTCTATAACCCCAAAATCACGAAGGTAGAGGTGACGATCGAGGGAGTACCCAATCAACTCTACAGCGCGGGTCTTCGTGCGCACCAGCAGTGGGACGAAGTAATAAAGCAGTTTGCTGCCGGCTCTAAGCGCTCTCCGGAGGTTGCAGCGGTTGCCAAAGCCTGCATCTCTCGGCCGTCTCCCTCGCGGAGTACCAAATACGCGTTATGGCTAGACATGCGAGCCAGCGACGACGACCAAATACACGGCAGCGGACGCCAAGTTGAGAACGCTAGCGAGGGTGTGACGATCCAGATAACCAAAGTGGCGGACGGAGCCGGGCCATTGAACGTGTACTTATATATAATTACAGACGCACAACTCAACATCGAAGATGGTCGATACGTCTCAGCACTCTACTAAATACTAACACGATTTATCAATTAATTTTAAGAAAATTAGCAATCAATACCAATTCACGATTGGAGATGCCCACTCTGCCATAATATGTGGGCAGACAGGATGTGGAAAAACGGTTTTCATCCTAGACTTGCTCGAGGGCTCCTACCGCGATGCTTTTCGTCACATTGTGATCCTGTGTCCCACTGTGCGACACAACGATACTTATCAGCGGCGCCCGTGGATATGGACCGACCCTGAGGTATACGTTATTGACCCGGTGATAGGCTTTCACGATTGGCTGCGTGGTTTATACCAAAGATTCCAGGGTGAGCCCACCTTATACGTGATTGACGATTGCTCAGCCAAGGCGGCGATGACCAAAAAGAAGGACATGCTCTCCGAGCTCGCATTTTCTGGCCGCCATGCTAGGCAAAGCGTATTGATATCCACTCAAAAGTACAACGCCGTCCTCAAGGATCTGCGCGAGCAAACGAAATGGGTCGCCCTCTTTCACTGCAAGGACCGAGACTCATTCGATGACTGCCTTCGAGAGAATGACGTTATCCCAACGCGCGAGGAGCGCCTGGAGGTTCGACAGATGCTTTCGGAAACTAAGCACGCCAAGCTTTTGCTAAAGACTGATCAACCAACTGCTTACGAAGTTATCAATTAATTTTACAATTAGCAATTACTTAACGCTCGTTAGTAATTGCGGAGTAAATGCTTAACAATTAATTTAAGAAAATTAGTAATTACTGAACAATGCTGAACAATGCTGAACAATGCTGAACAAATGCTTAGCAAATGTTGAACAAATGCTGAACAATGGTTAACAATGTTAACAATTTGGTGCTCCGCTGCGAGCTTTGTTGCGAGCATAATGGTGATCATAAGTATCGGGTGGTGCGCTTGGCAATATGTTAAAGTGATGAGAGTTGTTAGAATAGTTAAATTAATTTTAAGAAAAATGAACTGCGACGAACTTCTCGATCAGCTAGTGGAAGAAACCTCAACTCCGACTGCCAACACCCTGAAAGATAATGATCCGACAGAGCAATCGGAATCAACTCCAACTCCAACGGCGGTTGGTATTGGGTTGAGTGCAACGACTCCGAAAGAAAATGAAAATGCGGCGCGACGAGAGCGGCTAGTTGCGCTGGTTGCTGGGGGACAATCGGAGCATTATCTCGGTAGGCGTCTCTCAGTTTTTCAGGTGGATAAGATGTCAGATGCGGAGATCGATAAAATGTATGCGCGATACGAATCTAGGTTAGGTGCGGAGATGACAAAAACTCTCGGATCGGCGGCTATTCATTTGTACGCAACCGCGTTAGTATACTTTCCCTATACCAAACACCGCGGGATTGATTGACGATCTAGAGACTGACCCTTTTATAGGTCACACTCTTAGAACAGCCTGCTGCTCAATTTATCACAAGTTTGGAATGTACTTAGCTCCGCTGACAACCGCGTTGACCACGGGTAAACACTGTCAATTTGGACATATATGCCCACGAACTATAAGCCCTAATATTAATATCATAAATGATGACACAAGACACACCCGCGAGAGTGACGGAGTTGAACCCGATTGCTCCAACTCAATCGAACCCGAGTGTTACTCCGCCACTGGATGACATACCGCATATAAAAAATCCCAAAAGACAGGCAGCTGGATGGGCGGCGGCTGCCACCCGAAAAGTTAAACAAGATAAAATACTCGCCGAGCTTCGAGAGGTCTAAACAGTCGTTGCAATGCACGGGGACGGAGACAGCAAAACATCTGAAGACAGAGTTGAGTACAAACAAACACCCCCAATTCACGAATTGGAAGCACACTCAACACGCAATCGAGGTTGGGCGAATCCGATTGAACCCAAATTCGTGAATTGGAGTTGGGTTGTTGGTGGTGGTCTGGCAGTTGTTGTGCCCTGTGTGTGTGGAAATACCCCTATTATCGAAAAAACAACCAGCCAGTGTTCAGAAGAATGTTACGAAACACCAATCGCGATTGGGATGCGCCCATTTAAACATTGATCGCGACCCTTTTTATATGCCAATAATTATAATGTCTGAAACAAGATGGTAATAATGTTAGTGAATGCGCTTTATACGCCGTGGTGATATCGGGTTTCAGTATCGGGTATGCTCGACTATCAAAGATGGCCCTAGGAGGGTCCGCTCCCAAATTGGACTTTACTGTGAGAGACGTAGGGCTCGCGACCTTAGATGTAGCGGCCGCAGTTTGGACCCGAGATTATCTAGTTAAAGCTGGAATTTCTACCAGTTAATATATGGAAATAAATGGCTTCAATCGCATTAATGGTAGGTGGTGCACTTGTAAACGCATTGGCGTTCAGCGGTAGCAACTTTATATTCTCTAAAATGAAAAGCTCGAACGTGGATGAGGAGCGTAAGCGTCACGATTTAGCTGTAGAACAACTCAATAGCGCAAAGGAAGCGTGGTCGAAAAAACGAACCGCCCATCTGGACTGGGTCAATGAAGAGCTTCGCCGCGAAAATCACGCCGCACAAACTTTTCAAAACGTTGAAGAAGCCAACCGCGAGTACGTGCTGGCATATCCGCAGAAAAGTCTCGCGCCGCTGGATCGTGAGCCCCAACTTTCAGATTTCTATGTACCGTCAGAGCCCAAAAAGACCGCGAGATCGCGTTCATCGTCGTGGGAATGGGTGTGGTGGGTCTCGTCGGCTACTATATTCAATCGAGATTTTAAATTAATTATTTTAAATAACTTGTTTTATAAATATATATATATAGAACGATGTCAGTTGACGAACTTTATTTTGCTATGATTGATGTAGGCTACACTGCCCTTAAACACCGCATAGCTGGTGCAAAGGGTATGATTCGTCTGACCCGAGATTCTCTCGAGACGTGGCGGGAGGACGAAAAAGCGGCCACCCTTTTCGCAAAGCGGCTGTTAGATTCCTCCACCAATCCTGGGGGATTAGATTTTCCCAAGTTCCTTCAGAACTTAACCCCCAATCGCGATTGTACTTCCAACAAAGGTTTATTATTATCGACGCAGTTACCGGACGATCTGGCGAGGGCATGTTGGAGATTGTCCGATATATTAGAATACTTCTCATACGATGAACACACGCAAACTTAATACCAAACTATCGGTTCGCTTAACGTGCAAGCTAGCGAACATGTACTATAGCCCCCGCGGCTACTGGAAGGGACTCGCTGCCATCAAGAACCTCGCGGCGGCGACCAAGGTTTCAGAAAACGCTGTCAAGGAATGGCTCAAGAAGCAGGCCATCTGGCAGATCTATTTACCCGCGCCTCACAATATTCCGCGCCCGAAATTCGACGTGCCGGTACCGAACCAAGTTCACCAAGAGGATCTCCTGTTTCTCCCTCACGATCGCGTCGGTCGCAAGACGTACAAGTACGCACTGACAATCGTTGACGTAGCGAGTCGTTATAAGGGGGCTGAGCCGTTGGCCACTAAAGAGTCTAAGGAGGTGGCCGAGGCTCTCTCCCGAATATATGAGGAGTCCTCTCAAATGGCCGAATCTTCTCCAGTCGATCCCGGCCGCGAGTTCATGGGCGCGGTCTCTCATCTATTGTCTAAGCACGAAGTTTCTGTCAGACGCGGCCGCGTCAACATCCACCCGGACCAGGGAATCGTGGAGCGCTTCAATCGAACCCTGGCTGAGAGACTGTTCGGACACCAATACGCTAAAGAACTTGTAGACCCTCATTCGCGATCGACCGAGTGGGTGGCCAGACTGCCCGCCGTGGTCTCCGCATTGAATGGAGAGGTGACCAGATTGATAGGTAAGAAGCCCGTAGATGCTATCAAGTTTAAAAGGGTGACGAGCGAGCCCTCTGCCGTTTCGCGCGGGCGACCCGTTGGTTTAGAGGAACAACGGCTTCCATCGGATATTGACGTCCGGTACCTCTATCAACCGGGAGAGCTCGAAGGTGGCAGCCGCCGCGCGACTGATCCCGTGTGGTCTCTCAATGTATATAATCTAGATCGATCTATTACCAAGCCCGATGAGCCCGTGCTCTACTATTTGGATGATGGGCCATCTCGAGTGTTTGTTCGTGAAGAACTTCTTGCGGTGCCTTCTGACACCCAGCTACCCCCGGATCGTCAGAGTCTTTAGTATTCTCTCCTTTTTTCAGAGTTCTTTTTTTTTTTTTACCTTTCCTATAGGCTCGGTGTGTAACCCGTCTTCCATCACTCTCCTCTTGTCGAAGTACGCCGAGAGTCCTAATTTTTGTTGACAGTACGTCTTCATCACCCCGTTAATCATTCGGAATCCCCTGTTCTCCGCCATATCCATACCCCCTTCGAGAGCACTCTTATACCTCCCCCAAGTCAGATCGTTAGATCTCTTCGACATCCCTTGGCCGAGTGCTTAGATTTTCCATCACGCTCACGTAGTACACTTGCTACACGAGCGATGGCTCTATCCCCTTCGAATTCCAGCTTGAACAGTCCCGGAGTTCTGTTTGCTCCACACGTCCCACGCCAACCACTCGGTCTTCTCCTTATTAAACTTTCTCTTCATATTCTTTCTCACCACCGCCGCCAGGCGTCTTCTCCGACAGCGCGAAGTACATGCTGTCAGTGTCCATCTGTATCAGTTCGAAATCTACGCGATCCACGTACTTGTCCAAGAAATCGTAGTAGAACTCCAGCATCCGGAGCTTGGCCAACTGGTAGACCGCTATGCCACACTGAAACGGTCTGTTGATCACCACTCGAGTCTTCCTGCTCGATATCTCGTAAGCCTCCCAATCTCCTCCAGGTCTTCGAACCACGCCGACCTCAGTGCCCGATCGACAGTCTTCTCATCCTTCGTATATGTGGTGTTCAGGTGTCTCTCTTGTGCCTCTATCAGCTTGCACAACACGCGTTGCCAACCAGTTTGAATATCTCCGCCAACACCGCCTTGCTGTTGTCGACGTCCCCCGTCCGTCTAGCAGCGGTGACCTCTTTAACAAACCATTGAAACGGTTTGCCGGCGTGTAGTCTATCACCCTATGCACCGCCTTGACGATCAGACCGTGCTCCAGATACCACTTTAGCAGCGGGGAGTATATGATCATCTTCTTGGCGGACATTGCCCCCACGAGCTTTCTCTGTCCTTCGACTCTTTTCCTACCGGTCCCGGCCAGGTAGTCCTTCTTGTGCTGCGGAACCTCGTTCTCATCGACTTCTCGATTAACGAACAGCGGTGACATTTCCGAGAACTTGTCTCTCAACGTTTCAGGGACCTCTATATCCAACTCTGCAAATCCGAACCACTTTTCACTCCTGACCTTCCTCACGAAACGGTCTATATACGACTGTCTTTCCGGGTCGTCACACGTCCATATCTGCTCCTCACCACACGGCATGTCCTTCGACAGAGTAGATAGGTATAGAGCATTGGCATCGTACCCCAGCACCGCGTTGCACATCTTCTCCTCCCGACTCCCCACCTGACCCCTGATCGTTGACCTTCCAACCTCGGCGTATCTGGAGAATACTATGGACGGACCACCGACCAACCAATCCCTGCTTCATCATCTCGTAAGTTTCAGACTTCGGTGACCACAGCTCGGGCGTGTCCGCCTTCCCATCGATCGACCCGCGGAGTAGGTACTGAAGGGAAACACCAGGCAGAGACACAGCATCCTTGAGTCTGGCAGCCCCGGATGGTCGAGCTTGTCCGCGCTATCGAACCACTCGTATGGAAAGTGAGACTTTACTGTTTTACAGTCGTACGCCTTAACCCACCGGTCGTACGTGGTACCGGGTCCCAGATACTGGATGATGTCGAGAAATCTAAACTCCGGGGTAAACAGAAACATCGTCGTGCTGGCTCTCTTTCCAACCATGACCTTATTCACGGTGGCCGCCAACTTCTCTACAAAGTACTGCTTGATGAGGTTCAGGTCGTACCTGCTACAGTTGAACCCCACTACCGGGACTTGGTCAATCCAAGAAATAATCTTTGCTTGCTGAGACTTCGATAACATATCTATGTCGGCGGCAGATACTTCTTCCTAACCCCTCCCTGATTGCCTTGCCTCTCATCTGCAGCTCGGTCACGAACTTCTCGACTAGCGTGTCGGGATCTCGTTCGCATAGGTGTGTGATCCCTTCATGCATCGTATCCCCCAACGACACCGATATAGGAACACGTGCTCGACCTCGAAGGTCAGGTTTTTGGTGGGTCGCGTGGTTGTTGACTTGTCGAGATACGCCTCGAACGTCGTAGACTATCTGGTGGGGGGTGGGGGTAACAGAGTCGTCTCCTCCTCGCGTAGCAATTGTGGATAGTAGGTATTCACCTCATTCAACCACTCGCACTCCCACATCACCACCAGCTCGTAACCCGCCTTCCTTATCTTGGCGTCTTGAATTTTCGTCCTCTTGTACAGCGATCTCGCATTACCTCTCATGCAATGCCTCGGACACCCGTGCCAGTAGCATCCGTGAAACTGAAACACGGTCTCGGTCTCGTGACAGTAACCGTCGACCGGATCACCGGCCACCCACCTCTCACCACCGTGACCGCAGTGCGTGATGTATGTGCTTTTTTCCCACCCTCTCCTCTTCTCTGCTCAACCATTGAATCGACCTCACACTCGCTGACGCCTTAGGATAGAACGCCTTCTCGTAGGCCGACTGTGGTCTCTCTACCCTCTTACCTGGACATGTCACCACGGTCTTCCCACCCATGCAGGTGGTCGCGTGCCTGTGCATGTTACACGACTTTGTGAACCGTTGTTGACATCCGGTGCACCCGTACTCGTTCGTCATCTTGCGGAGATTCGTTATGAGGAAAACCTCCAAACATTCCTATCGTCATTGTCTTCCCCCCAACCACGTCGTAATTTGCCGGAACCTTCATGAGGTACCACACTCCATCGGCGGTGGGCTCGTAAACGCGAATACCCAGCTTGAAATGCTCTTCAACCTTCTTAATATCGTCCAGGGGAATTCCCTGGCTACCCGGTCCGTTATCATGCCCGATATATTCGCGAGCCAGAGCTCGTGCCTTCTCACAACAGCGGTCTGGTCTCCCTCCACGTTGGATGGCTATGCACCTAAACAGACACAAGTAGTCGTCGTACGTGTCGACGGAATACATTCCCTTTTTCTGTCTTAACCAGTCTGGGAGTTTTCCCGCTCCCATGAGCAGTTGTTGTGCGTCGATGATCATCTTCACCTCGACCGATATCCAACGAACGAAGGTCCATTTTGTGTTTGGTCTATCGACTTTGTCGTTGTCCATTCGACCTTTCTCTCTATCGGATATCCAACTCTCGGCTTTGGCGATCGTCGTTATCCACGGACTGCCCTTTGATTGTTTGTGATAGATCATAGTAGCGTCGGTCTCTATGTTCCTAATACGATACGAGTACGAATACCTCAGATAACATGCCGTGGTCATCTCTGGGCGAATTTTATTCATTATGCGATTAGCGATCTCCCCGTCTACCCCCCTCTCGAAAGTCCATACTATCTTCCTCCTACCCCTATCAACAGTTTCCCTAGCTTCGGCTTCTTCGGCGAGAATCCTGGGACCCTCCTCCACCAAGCTCTGGCGATATCTCTCCTCTTCTTGGGAGGTCTCCCCACCAACCCTTGATAAATTTTATTGTAGTACGCCTTGTATAGGGGTTTTCTACGTGCGCTGTGATCTTCTTTTACACGCTGCGCGTAAGCGGTGGCGCGCAGACTGGCCGTCGTCTCGTTCTCCAATTTCTCGGAGCGTTTTTCGGGGTCGGCGGGCAGTCGTCCGGTCGAAACCGCACGCCGCAGTCTCTCCTCGTAGACGACGGCTCGCGCGTCACTTATCCTATCTGCTATATCTTTCTTGAGTCTCAAACCTCTTAGGGAAATTCCCCAACTCTTAGCTTGCTCTCTCATTTGCTTTATGGTAGGCATTATACTGAGTATAACCAATAGATTTTTTATCTTAAATAGGGTGTAAGTTATATTTTATTCGTAATAAATGTATGACAGATTGTTGTAATATACTTAGTATAACTTATGGATAGCTTGTCTTTAATAGGGTGTCAGTTTATATTTGTGACAGATTGGTGTAAAATACTGAGTATAACTTATGGATTTCTTATCTTCAATAGGGTGTAAGTTTATATTTTATTTGTAATAAATGTATGACAGATTGTTGTAATATACTTAGTATAACTTATGGATAACTTGTCTTTAATAGGGTGTCAGTTTAATATTTGTGACAGATTGCTGTAATATACTGAGTATAACTTTATGGATTTCTTATCTTTTTTATAGGGTGTCAGTTTTGTTATTTTTTTTATTCGTAATAAAAGTATGACAGATTGTTGTATATATATACTGAGTATAACATAGGGATTTTTATCTCTAATAGGGTGTATCTTCTCATGTCATAAATATATGGTCTCGCGGTAGTAGTATATAAGAGTCACAAATGATACCATCATGCTGTGGAAGGTGCCGCGCGTAGCCGGTATCTTCCAGAGGTGATGGTATCATTGTGACTCTTATATACTACTATATGAAATAAGCATATATGTGAGAATAGATCCTGATAAATAAGACTAATACAGTCAGGTCAAACTATTGACTTAGATCCCTGGTAATTTCACTTATTGCAATTACTTGTACGTCTGATATGTAGGACATTATAATATGACTTATTATGCTTTACTTGTTTTCAGGGGAACTTCCTTGAAGTTACAAAAAGTTAAAGTCACAACCATCTGTTTATGCTCGACTCAACCATGTAAATAAAGCAAACCCACGGTTACTGGTTAAAATGTGGACAATTGTAAAATACCCATGTGAAGCCCGGTAACAGAACGAAAAACAATGTAATACTGATACCATTTTCAATATTACAAACATTTATTTTTAGCAATCACCGATTTTTACAGGCGACTTGTAGGTACAATTGGGTTCAGAAATACGATATAAATCTACAATTAAACTATTTTTCCTAATCTGTTTCATCACCCGCACTTTCTGAGACCAAGTGCCTATCTGAAGCAGGCCGCAGACACAAGTTGCTTGCACATCCTTATCCATTACTGCCCTATTTTACTTGAGAAATATGTGATGGGGGTGGGAGGCACCTGTTTTCATCATATTTGTTGTAGCATTTAAAAAAAACCACTGAACCTATATTTGGAGGTATCGGTTGAATTATATTGTAAATTAATTGGTGTTGTCTAACCTTTATGGTCCGCTATGTCTATGTTTTTAGTTCAGCGATATAGACAGATTGCTTCCCTTGGTAATGTATTTACTTCATTTGCAGTTCTGAATTCGTCCGCAAAAAAAGGACGATTTTGTGCCGCACGAGTGTTTTAGGTAAACAAACCGCCGTCCCATTGACTGCCAGCTAAAATGCGCTATTTTCATAACACTACCTACTGTATATTATTGCATTTTTTAACCTAATTTGTTTTCATCTTTTGAAATATACATTCCGTTCTGCTAAATGAAAGATAATTACACCGAGTACAGTGTACTACGTACGTTTGTAGGCTAAGTGAACGAGGATGGGTTGACGCAAGCTATCATTATGTGGGTGGGGTATCGATCTAAAAACTTTTCTGGCGCAGCAGTCATTTTTTTGCGTATAAACTTGATAATTTAAATTTAATGTTTTGGAACATTTTAATACTGAGGATCTAACATGTGTAATGATTTTTATGGTAGTTATTGAAATGTGGAATCTCACTTTCTTCTTTTTTCGGATGTGCATTGATGTTCTTTTCACAGATGCTTCATAGAGACACTTCACTGAAAAACGACTTCGGCAGTTCTTGGTCATTAAAAGGCAGCTCATTTTACCGAAAACAAGCGTACTCAACGCTTGTCAACTAATGAAAGAGCGAGCATTCGTCAAATCATAACAATAACAATGTTAATAACAATCTCAGACTCACCATGTTAATCAAGGTACCCAGCTCTGTATTCCCATTAAAGATAACACTTGTTTCTGAATCACGAAATCAGAGCCAACTCGTTATTCAAACAACCCAGCTCTGTATTCAAATGTTTCCCAAAACAAATCTGAATAACGATATCGGAACCAGCTCGTTATTCTAACTTCCCAGCTTTGTATTCAGCTTACACTAAAATAAATTTCTGAATAACGATCTCAGAGCCAGCTCGTTATTCAAACTACCCAGCTCAATATTCAAATGTTTACAAAAAATTATTCAGAATACCGAAAACCGCATGTAAATCGGACTATTAATAGCGATGTTATCGCCGAAAAAATGGAATGCCACTTTCTTTATCGGATTTGCATTATTTTTTCGCCGATGCTTCATAAGGTACTAGGACCGACAAAGCCCTGGACGCGACTTTGAAAAACGACTTTTAAACAACTTAGGCTGCTTTATCTGTAAAAGGCTGTTCATTTTGCCGCAAAAAGGGCACGCGAGAGCTGAATAACGATCTCAGAGCCAGCTCGTTATTCAAACTTGCCAGCTCTGTATTCAGAATATACAGAATACATAGCACTGAGTAACGATATCACAGCCAGCTCGTTATTCAAACTATTCAGCTCTGTAGTCGGCTTATACTAAAACAGTTTTCTGAATAACGATCTCAGAGCCAGCTCGTTATTCAAACTACACAGCACTGTATTCAAATGCTGCGAAAATACATCTGAGCCAGCTCGTTATTCAAACTTCTCAGCTGTGTATTCAGCTGATAAATACGCAGCTCGTTATACGATATTTGAATGTTGATCTACGATCTCAGTGCAAAACAGGCTAGTGTAGTTTGAAATACCAGTTTATCAGGCAAGACTAGACCGTTTCCGAGCCGAGCCTCATTATCTTGATATCGCCAGACACTAGACTAGATTTGTTTTATCTGGTAACGTTTTATGCTAGCCAATGCTCCAATTTAAAACAGTTTTCGTTGAAAAGAACGCGGACTTGTTTACGTTACGTGATTAGTCTGACGTAGTTCGGTAACGTCATGTGACGTCGTTCGTCCAATAGAACGCCACTTTTCAATTCGTTGTAACCCGGATATTCATATCAGGTCGATTCCTTATACGGTAGTATGTTATCAGTAAGTACGTATTTGATCAATACAACGCTCATTTCCCGATAACAAATATGTAAATAGTACAGTGCAACATCTCGAAAACCGTCACCCTGGGAGGTCCGCAGGATGTCCAGCTTAGATAGGTACTACTGTAACAATAAATGGCAGCGTTAAACGAAGCTGTATGCATTGATAATAATAAAAAACACAATTCCTCGGTGACCTTGACCTTGGGCGGTCATACTGGTAGCATTGATAATGAAATAAGGACTTTAGCATTATTGCCTTACACATTTGTCTTATTACAAACAAGGTGAACATAAGTGCTCAGTGACCTTGACCTTGGGCGGTCGGATGTGGGTAGCATGCATAACAAAGCACGATCACATTGTGGCCCAACTATTATCAAAATCGATGAAGCGGTTCATGAGTTTTTGAAAAATGAAAGGTGTTACTAACGTACTTAATATGCATGTAGTGCGTACACAATACATGGACTAACGCTATATCCCCTCTTGTCTATCGGCAAGGGGATAATTAAACAGTCCCTGCAGATTTGTTCTCATTTTCAACCATGAACAAACTACAATCAATGCCATATAAATGAAACGCAATGGGGTATCAAGGGTGTCCGGTTTAGACGTGTATACATAGCCCACCACGTTTACGTTCAGCAGTTCTCTGTCGAAACATCAACGAAGTGATAAACACCCGGCCATATAGAATATATTTGTAATTGAAGGGCCTCTCATCGCCTAGTGCAGTGCGTACATATGTACCTGCACGTGCAGCATATGAATGCATATATCTATTATTGGATGGTCAGTTATAAAAGTCATTTACGAGGGGTGTTCAATAATTAATTTCCCAACACATACATGATCCCAATAAAATGAAATGACATTGAATGAAAACTATTAGCATAATTAAAACAACAGTAACATTTAAAGACACGTGGTCTTAGGTATGTGCATAAAGTGATGAAACATGTTTAATTTAGGAAACACCAATTCAATAGTAGATTCACATGGACTGCTTTAACCAAATCGTGCTTATAAACATAATCAGTATTTGGTAAAATATGTTTATTACACCAAATCATAAATAGCGTTGCGAAAGCTAGTTTCGTTGACAGTCGATGGTACTATTTTTATTTTGTTGAATTAATTCCACATGTGTCTATAAATAGCAACATATTATATGTGTGGAACAGTATTTTTATTTCTAACTAAAACAATGTTATGTTTCACAAAGTGTGCTTCCTGGTACTAAAATGCGTTACCAACTTATTTCCCCTCTTCATCAGAGTCATTGTAGTACATTGTATATAAGAAAACACACAGTTCTTGTATATGGCATTTGGAGTCAATAAAGCGAAAATTAAAGGAACATTGAATATCTTCGACATCATCTGAAACACCATGTGAGACACTGTTTCTTTAAAATACGTTAGGACATATCTTTTGTCATACATCATCAGTTGGGTCTCTGTAGAGTGCACATCATGAAACATGCCCTCTTGTTCGATAATAAACTATTCTCAGTCAAAATGCAGAATATCTCATAGTTGTATGCCAGTCCACGTGTACATGCATTTTATTATTACAATGCATAAATTTGACTTTCGTAGGTAGCGTAAAACATATTATGTCCTATTTTTGTATAATTGGGATCAAGTGAACAATGTTCTCGAGCCAAAAAAAAACGTTATAGCTATTTTATTGTATCTTAAATATGCACTGATCAAAAGGTATCAATAAGGATAGCTTAAGTTCGACTCGTATGTTCAAAAGGCCGGCACTAGTTTATATTCAATATCATTATACACTAGTGTAATAAATGTGCAAATCAGACGGGTACAATAAAACACGTTAGATAACCAGTATATGCTTAGTGTGATGCTGTGCTCCTGCAATAAAGCAACTCTAACATTTGTGTTGATGTACTATTATATTTATTAAAGCTCCTTGACTGATTTATAAAGAAACTCAGCATAGCCTCTTATGACATCAGTAAGCTCGTTAATAAGTATCATAGTAAATCATCACGCAAGTAAGATCCTTGATATATATATATAGCACTGTTTTTGAGACCTGGTGAAATATGCGACGTTACGAGTGAGTGTAGGTGTATAACACTTTTCTGTTACTTACTGAACGCCCCTCAATTATATCCCTATTTTTTGTCGTTGACAATTGTCCTTCCACGTGTTAAACTATACGTAAACATAAATATACTGTAGACTACGTGTGGGAGATTCACCAGGTAAGCTTTTATTTAAAGTATTTCAACAATGTTCTGCACAATAGTTTAGACATTTCTTATATTTGAATATTTTTATTTCACTTTTAAATACAACATGTACATTTATACATACAATATTGACTAACAATGTATGGCTTACGTGATCGCATACAGTTACACATGTACTCAATGTATTCGAAAGTAAGGTTTTTAGCAGAAAAATAGTAAGGGAGAAAAGATAGAAATAGGAAAGTTGTTGGAGTAATATAGAAGGATAGCAACAAAGTAAAAAGTGGACTATGTTCCTATGTGTTTATATGTGCTAGACTAGATTGATATTCGTTACTTTTGTGTAGTTTGTGTGATTGACACCTGTCTACAGTGCTTACAATTATAACTATGTCTGAAACCTGCCCCATTTAATAATATGTTGTTCCCGTTTGTCGTTTGTTGTTGCTATAATCTCCGCTATGTATATCCTATGTCTTAAATAATTTAGAAATGGACCGAAAGCTATATCATTATTTTCATATTTACATTTAACAATGAAATATTTGGCTAATATGATTATAAAATTAAATTGGTGTGCTTTTTGTGCTTTAGACATTTCTGCCGCCTGTCTGTATATATATTTTTGTTTATACATCTGTTCACGGCATTGACACGATTTGCGATTACATATGCGTCACTGACACGGAGTAGGACTTTGCAGTATTTGTAAGGCGAATATGTGTACCTTTATCATCATTCACCATCCAAATTAGCGTTTTATGTTCTACATGTAATCATTCCGCTGATCGCAAAACATCAACAGCTGCTACATTGGTGACATGTAGTAAATATAGGAAATGGTGTTGATCGAATGGCGACCAACACATGCAATGATCAAACTGTGCGGATGCGCAGACTGATCCGGGCTACGCTAGCCATAGTAAGACCACTTTTCTTAGCCTGTGTTCCTTCTGTCAAGCTATCAATTCACACAATAACCATAGACACACAACGTGTGCGGTTTGCCGTGAGACCCGATGTTTTCGTGCCCAGGTTTGCATATAGATGCAAACTTTTCTTTTGTCTACAGAGGTGTTCAAATTGCTTACCAACATCTGACAAACAATAGAGTCGATGTGTAATGGTTTTTAGCATGTGGTGTGCGGGCTGTAAGGCGTGTATCGTGATTCTTGCGGTAGCAGTCACTCCATAAACAGGCAATGTTATTCGAAATGGACGGTCAGCGTAGAGCGAGTATACAGCATGTTTCTGAAGGAAGCGGCGGACTGAATGCAGATGCGGAACGTAGCGGAGCTGGTTACCGTCAGTGAGAGCCGTATGCCGGACAGGCGAATTTCGGCGAGAATGGAGAGCATGGAACAACAGATAAGTGATCATTTAAAAAACCTTTGTCGGAAGGACGGCTTGAAACAATTTCGAGTATGCATGATATTAATTTCAATAAAAGAACTGTGCGGAACCATTCAAGATGAATGCAGTGCTGAAATCTAATTTTTGGGTCATGGACACGAGTTTTATTGCTCCAAAATGTGATCAATTTTAGCAAAGCCACATAACATGTACCCGAAGTTAAGCTGATGTGTCACTGTTGTGCTGTGTACACATGGTGGCTAACTAGGCCCTGGGCGCGTTATGGTTGCCGGTACCATCCGAGCGCACCAACGATTTCTGGTGCCAATGTGTTTAGACACATATACTTTATATATTTCTGCATGTTATACTTTTAAAAGTAGTAGCTTAAGCCCACTAATTTGCATAAACAAACAAGCCAGTTAAAAAAGCACCAGCTGCCGTAGAGTATATATTACACTGTGCAACTAATATTAGAAGGAATATTTTAGCGAATCTTAATTTATTTAATAGCTAATACATTACAGAATATATAGCAAACAATTTCAGTCTGAATCGAGCTTGTGAAAATCAAAGATGGCCGCCAATTTATAGGAATTTCATAAAATATGTACATAAATTGACAAAGACGTGCTGTCATTGTGGGTACCAAACACTAGTTTTTAAGAAATATCACAATAAGTCGTTCAATTATATGTATCCTGAACATTGCATGTGTTAGAATCATCATGGCTGTCGTGCACACTTGTTAAGTTCCACAAACAAGATGGCTGTAAATGTTGAAAATTACAAATATTTTATATATTTTTTCTTTCTAGAGGTAGGGTACATGCATAAACGAAGGGAATTTGCCAACGAACTTCGGAAATTTAATCAATATAATGCATCCACCTGTTTATTAGGCAATTTTGTGATATCTACGTGTTCAATAAATCCAAGATGGCCGCCATTTTATACGAATTGTGTTGATTATGCACACATTGCCTGTCATGAACAATGTCGGTACCAAGCAGCATAGTCGGGCTTACAAGATGATTAGACACAATCGTGCTAACAATGGCATATGTCTGAAGATAATTAACGTTTGAATATATATGAGAAACGGTGGTGGCCAGTGTTAATCTACTAACAGCAATTGCATCATTTTGTACCAGTATTACCTGAAGGGAAATAATAACAATTTCTGACACATACGAGCTGACACATTGCAAAATATTTACGTCTCATACTTTAAAGGAATATATAATTTATATAAATAAAAAATGACCGCCATTTTACAGATATTTTGTCAAGCAAGTATGTACATGTGCATACATGTAAATTGGCATACTCACTATATAAATGAGTAAATACTGTTCCAGTCCGAAATTAAACGTTGCAATGATGTTTAGACTGCTATGTCCAAATCATATACGTTGGAAGTATTAGTTGTATATATATTACATTACAGTCCGCCCGTCTTTAAAATAAATGTATATGCTTTTAGTAAATACTTGTAACTCGTGTACATCCAGAAAGGTCAATTTTTTATACGCAACTGTTTGTGTTGGTAATATATGTTTGCACAAAACACGAGTGCTACCTACGTATTGTATGTTTAATACAGTTTGTATTTACAATATGTGTACAGCCGATATGTTTTCATAAGCACGTTATGAACGAAATATGTACAGACTTGTGGTGCTTACATGGAGACAGACCCACACATTTGAATATTAATATTTTGCCGAAAAGAATATTTAATGCAAGTATCTGCTATATATGCATGCACAATGGTCCGGTTATTTAACTTGTTTGTGTAATTGTGTTAATACTCAGTAATTAAGTTAAGTATACTCCTATCACAAGTATTTCAGCCATCTTAGTTTAGCGACAGTTGTTCGTTGAGCCAATGTCACTAGTATGCGGTCGTAATATGAATGCAGCAGACATCAACTGTGTATGCGTTATATATGTAATGCAAGGTACTTTGTGAACAATATCAAACTAATATTCCAACATGGTTGGATAACCCCTGCCGCCAATTGGATAGACGGATAGTATCATTAACGCAAAATTTTCAAGAAGCTTTAGCGCAAACGTCATTTTGCTTTCACTATTAGCCGCCTTGGGGCAGGTATAGAATGAAAGTATGTATCGCGAATATGCAAACATTATGTCATGGGTAACAGAAAATAAATTTACGAAATACTACAATTGATCCATGTTTATGTTATAGGCGGAAGTACGAAAATAAGTAAAGGAACGAACAGGAGGTTGTGTTATTCCTTGGCATGCTGCACATACTGGGCGGATATTATATTATAATCAAAATAGTTTTGTTTTGGTTGGTTTTAATAGTATTAATGCGTACTGTCAATACTGCATCCTGCATCCTGGTTGGGGCAAAGAACCTAGAGCTGAAAATATAATACTTCTTCGTTTTGCCTGTCCAAAGTCAGCCACTGTACTGCTTGCTTTATTCAGAATATTGATAATATACCGAAATAAGATCACATATAATAGATAACCGTACACGGGTAAGAACAGAATCGTCAACAGGCACCAAAGTGCACTGTATGACACGCTGTGTGTGGAAAACCAAAGCATGGTGATACATTCTATCTACAACACGTAAGCATCAACGATACTGTGTCACGAGAAAATAGGCGACACATAATGTGTTTTTAACCCTTTCACCCCTAAGTAACTGGAATGGATTTTGAAATGTTAATTTTGCAACCAATACAATCGTCACAAAATTTCAGACTAGTCAATTTATGAAAAGGGGTGATTTTGTTCTCAAAAAATGAAAATTACGAGCCGGCTCATCTGGATCTACACTGTTTGCCAATACCACTATACAGGCCTGTGGTGTTGAAACGGTTAAACCTATGGTACGCTATCTACCTTGCAAGTCGTGTGACATTGCAAACAGCCAATCACACATTTCGCTCACAATTGAAGGTATCAGTGCAATAAAGGGGCCCGACTCCACGAAGGAGTTGTCCCCCTTCTTCCACTGACCCCTTCTAACATAATTTGGATTGCATTTGCTCAAATGATTAATGCTTTTGGTTCACCATGAACATTTCATTTACCATTTAAATGCTAAAAATAATGTTTAGCTGATTGACTTTGAAATGCACAGCCTGTTTCAGGTAAATTTAAAGAGAAAATTGCATTACCAATGACTAACACAGTAATGCTTTATGAGCATTCAAAGAATGAAGTACATATCAATCATTAACCCTTTAACCCCTAAGTAACTGGAATGGCTTTCAATATGTTAATTTTGCAACCAATCCAATTCTCACAAAATGATTTTCAGACAAGTCTATTTATGAAAAGGGGGTGTTTTTGTTCTCAAAAATACGAAAATTGCTTTCAAAAGTGCAGATCCTGATGAGACAGCTCGTTTTGCCAATACCACAATGCAGGCCTGTGGTGTTGAAAGAGGTAATCTTGTGAACAGCAGAATTAGTAGTGAATTTTGTTGATTTTGAGTGCTTTCCGGTGCTGTTTTGTAAACAATTTCAGTTGAGTTACCGTAGTAGTATTTCAGTTTCACGGTGCTAGACCTTCCACGGGGTTGAGGACACGACTCCCTAGGGCACTACTGTCTCCTTTCCCTCCGTCCGTGCCCACCCCAGTACATTCGCACTAATGCTGCCCATAAACAATTCATGATTTACCTACGTTTATCATTCGAAAGTATGTACTGGGGCCATTGCTTGTGAAAGAAAGCTTAAACTATGGTCATATCATATATTTTCATGGAAAAATAATGTTATTTTTAATTTTACAACAATTGTCTTATTTTCAAAATTGTGAATCTCTAAATTGGCCCCTGACAGAGAAAAAGAACCTTACGACATAGGTGATCAGCATAGTGCCGGATCAGCCTGAACGCATGTGCAGTCTGATCATGGCCTACCCGGTTCGCCGTTCAGCCGCTTAGGCATACTTACTATCATCAGCAAAATGATTTGACTCTAATGCAGCCGGAGAAGCGTGCAGAATAACTAGGACCTATATGAGACACGCGATGTGATGTTGTACCTAAGAAAATGTCACAGTTTCTGTAAATATATTTCATGAACAATGGCACATGTTCTTAAGTACAGAATAAATTAACGTGTCTTATATTTGTTGCAAATATCATAAGGTCCATGTTTCCTAGCCGGCCTCCGGAATGTACCGGGTTGGACACTGGACAAACCGACTTTGTTACACCGCGACCTCACCTATACCACTAACAGCATCCTCTGTCTTGTAGTCATTAACCAATCATATACCTCCCACAGATGCCCCCGTAGACCAATCAGACGTATTTTAGTATTAACCAATCACATGCTCCTGCAGCAAAGATCAAGGTTCAAAGGTTAATTCTTGTTTTTTTGTACTGATTACTTAGGCGTGCTCTTCCGTGTGTGCTCAGGTATTATTTAAAGAACAACATGAGCACTGAGCCCCTGGTTCCCGACGAGTTAATGGGAGACATGATAAAGGAGGCACAGATACACATCACACAACTGAATACTCTCGAGGTCGCCTCCCAGCTCACTCTCGCGGACTTCAAGGTGTTTAAGGAGATTCAGGATACAGAGTATATCGATGAGATATTTCGCCTCGTCAGTAAATATGGTTGCCCCCAACCTCAAGAAGTTTGCAGATGTAAGTATGGCCTGTGGCGATTGAATGTTCCCCCTCTCTGCCATGAAGCAGGTCCAATTGGCCTACCTATACTATTACAGTGGAACCTTTCTAAACCGGGTCCGGTTTAGAGATGTTTCACTGTAAATCAGGCATTTGATAATTCTGTGTCATAGTTGTGTGCTATACGATCATGAACAGACATTATCACCTGAGATAAATGACCAAGAAACCCAAGACAAATAAGATCACAGATGTTTCTTGGTGTCCGATTTAGAGAGGTTACACTGTAGTATTGGTATTATCATTTATCAGGGAACAAACTTTGTATTGGCCGAATATGTACCGACTGATAACATAATGTTGTATCAGGCATTGGCATGATATGAATATCCGAGTTGTAATTAATTAAAAACTGATATTTTATTGGTCGAACGACGGCACATAATGTTACCGATTGTTGCCTTTGCATTGACACAACACAAACAAGTTTGCATTCTTTTCAACGGAAACTATTTTATAATTGACCATCGGCTAGTATAAATTGTTACCTGATAAATAGAATACCAGACTACTGTCTATTACTAGTTTATCAGGCGCGGCTCTGAAACAGCAAGCCTCGGTATTCATAAGCGTTCCTAGCCTTGCCTGGTAAACTTGATATCACAATACACTAGACTGCTATTCTCTATACATGTATCATAATGCCCGTATAGCAGTGCCCATTGTATATATAGGCTGGCCGGTTTGACGTGTCTAATGGCATAATCTGGGAGAATGTTCAATCGTCTGTAGTATGACATATTGGTCAGTCACTCAACAATAAATATTTCTGGTCTTACATGCAGCATGGATCAGTGCATAGATGTTAAATATCACATTCAAGTCTGTAATAATTCCGAAAATGAAATACAAATTTGTTAACTGGCTTTGTTATGTAAGTTTGAAAGTAAATACAGAAACAATGTATATGTAAATTTCGAATTCTGTGATTGTAAAGCATAGTTTACGGGAAGCTGAGATGAGAGTAAATTTCCAACAGATTTGCAGTTATAATCCAATTCAGAATTCTTAACTCTTTTGCATGATAGCAGTGAAAATAACATTACGAGTATGTTTATTATTTCTCTCTGTAAATATGTGTTGAAATTTCATTACAATTGCGTCCTGACGCAATTCTAAAGAAATTCCAAGACATATTCATGATATTTAAATAAAAGAAAATATTATGAATTGTCGTCTGCTATTTTTGAACTGTTTATAGCCCACAAATTTCACAGCATGCAAAGAGTTAACAAGACAAACATTCATTACTTTATTTCTACATTAAGAAACATTGCACATGTGTCATACAGTTAAATTTTCTTGTTTCAGTTGGTGAACCGAGAGACATTTTGGGTGGTCACAGAAATCTGTGAAGCACTTTATTAAAGTAGCAAGTAAGTAACTATACTACTCGTCAGTGGCAATAATATTCCATGTGAGATATTGAGGGGAGAAAGTACGAGTATGTTTCTTATTTCTCTGTGTAAATATGTCTTGACGCAATTCTAATGAAATTCCAAGACATATTCATGATATTTACAAGGTGAAATAAAAGAAAATATAATGAATTGTTTGCTACTTTTTAACTATTTATAGCCCACACATTTCCCAGCATGTCATATGAGACACGCCATGTGATTTTGTACCTTCCGACAGCTGCGTAATTTCATGAAATACGTTTACAAAATTTGAATATTTGCCTCAAAATTATACATGCAGAATTGTACACCACATATACTCTGAAATTTTGTCAACTTTTGACTTTATTTATGAAAAAATATTAACGTATTTAATGAAATTACGCAGAAGGTACAAAGTCACATGGCGTGTCTCACATGTGGCTGTGATAAGGGAAATGTGTCTTATTGTTTTTGTGACTAGTGTATATCCGCACAGTCTGATCAGAATCTGCACTGTTCGCCATTCCATCAATGACCTCTTTCTAACACGCAATATAGATCATTATCAGGCTATAGGAGTGTGCTATTCGATCAGGAGCTACACTGGTCACAATCCCATAAGCCCCATTTCTCCAGTCACAGCCACATATAGTCTCGTGTACAACAGTAATCCTCTCCAGTACTTTTGGCATTGGCCTGTGGCTTTGAAATTGGAAAAATGATAAGTAGAAAACTACAATTTTGCTGCAATATTCAAGATTTATTGGAAGAGTGGGTTCTTGAGTGCTGAACTATTGTTCTTGATGTATAGCCATCACAAATTGCAGACAATATGGTAAAAACAAACAAGTATAATTTGTACAAAAATAAAATAATGAAATCAAAATAAATATTTGAAATATTTATTTTCCAATTGGGGAAAAATATAATTTTTGTCACACCCGCTGTGCGATATAGTCGGCACATTGGCGTACGTACGTGCATCCAGGTTAAAGTTTTTGATTCAAGTTTTTCTGTATACTATCAAAGCCTCGGCGGGCGCGAAATCTTGAGATATCAAGCTATTCTGAATAATGGCTCCAGAAACTGGCAGAAAATGAAAATGGAACTACATTACGTCATTGACAGGGCACTGTAAGGACTGTAAGAACTTCAACTCGATGTTCGCGATCGTTCGTGGGCTGACCCACTCGTCAGTGTCCCGGCTCCACAACACGTGGGAGAAGTTGCCAAAGAAGTACCGCCGCATGTACGAAGATATGCAGGATCTGATGGACCCGTCACGCAACATGTCCAAGTACCGAAACTTGATGTCTGGACAGTTCGTGCAGCCCCCTATGATGAGTGTGTTTTTGTGACTTCTGGCCCTTTCTACCTTTGGTAATAATAAAGAATAGAAGGCATGCACAAATACGGTATGTAACTATGTGTGAAGTACGTGTATTCACGCTAGAGGCTATACATATATAAAGGTATCAACGCAGACATGGCTGCGTAGACATATCCAGGCCCGTAGCCAGACCTGTTTGAAGGGGGGGGGGGGGTGGTCGTTTCGAAGGCCCAAGGGGCAGGGCCTGAGGTATCTAGGGGGTCTAAAAAGGTGGACCTCGAGGCTAAAAATGTGGACCTTGAGGAGGCTGGGCGGGGTGGGGAGGGGAGGGGGGTCGTCCGACCGCTTCGACGCACCTGGCTAGGGGCCTGATATCGTAGTATAAGTAGAAGGATTAGTACCATCGAAGTACTATCAAAGTCGTCCGCTCAAAGGCAATGAAGGATTCCCAACGCATTCGTCAAGGGTATTCCAAGATTTACAGATGGGTCTGGGTGAAGCTCTTCGCCCTCACGCTAACTCGCCCTCCATCACTCACGGCCTCGTCTCTCTCACTGTGATGTTCAGTGGACAAATTATGTAGTAAAATTATAAAACAAATCTACCTAAGCTGAAGTTGGCACGCATTTGCTTGCACGCATTACTGCTATCACACACTAGTCTAGCACACAGTTTCGTCGAATTTTACTATACTACTATACTATACTTCCTGTAGCACAACTTGATCGTTTCGCCATTATTCCTGTTCGCCCTTAGGTCAGAAATGCACGAACACAGGAAAATCGACCACCCCCTACAATAAAGTGCTATGGCGGCTGGCCAAACAAGCCAAGTTGTCCAATGTACACCTATACTGTGTTGTAGTACCATAGGCCGAGTGTGCGTGGGCACCGTCGGATTTGGGCCTGAATCCCGTTTTCATGTATGGTGGTCAATTGAAGTGAGAAATGCACCTAAACAGGGAAATCGGCCAGCCCCTACAATAAAGTGCTATTGCGGCTGACCAAACAAGCGAAGTTGCCCAATGTACACCTATACTGTGTTGTAGTACCATGGCCCGAGTGTGCGTGGGCACAGTCGGATTCGGGCCTGAATCCCGTTTTCAAGTATGGTGGTCAATTGAAGTCAGAAATGCACCAAAACAGGAAAATCGACCACCCCCTACAATAAAGTGCTATGGCGGCTGGCCAAACAAGCCAAGTTGCCCAATGTACACCTATACTGTGTTGTAGTACCATGACCCGAGTGTGCGTGGGCACCGCCGGATTCGGGCCTGAATCCAGTTTTCAAGTATGGTGGTCAATTGAAGTCAGAAATGCACCAAAACAGGAAAATCGACCACACCCTACAATAAAGTGCTATGGCGGCTGGCCAAACAAGCCAAGTTGCGCCCAATGTACACCTCTACTGTGTTGTAGTACCATGGCCCGAGTGTGCGTGGGCACCGTCGGATTCGGGCCTGAATCCCGTTTTCAAGTATGGTGGTCAATTGAAGTCGACCACACCCTACAATAAAGTGCTATGGCGGCTGGCCAAACAAGCCAAGTTGCCCAATGTACACCTATACTGTGTTGTAGTACCATGGCCCGAGTGTGCGTGGGCATCGTCGGATACGGGCCTGAATCTAGTTTTCAAGTATGGTGGCCAATTGAAGTCAGAAATGCACGAAAACAGGAAAATCGACCACCCCGTACAATAAAGTGCTATGGCGGCTGGCCAAACAAGCCAAGTTGCCCAATGTACACTGTGTTGTAGTACCATGGCCCGAGTGTGCGTGGGCTCCATCGGATTCGGGCCTGAATCCAGTTTTCAAGTATGGTGGTCAATTGAAGTCAGAAATGCACCAAAACAGGAAAATGGACCACCCTCTACAATGAAGTGCTATGGCGGCTGGCCAAACAAGCCAAGTTGCCCAATGTACACATATACTGTGTTGTAGCACCATGGCTCGAGTGTGAGTGGGCACCGTCGGATTCGGGCCTGAATCCCGTTTTCAAGTATGGTGGTCTGTTTAAGTCAGAAATGGAACCAAAACAGGAAAATCGACCACCCCCTACAATAAAGTTCTATGGCGGCTGGCCAAACAAGCCAAGTTGCCCAATGTACACATGTACTGTGTTGCAGTACCATGGCCCGAGTGTGCGCGGGCACCGTCGGATTCGGGCCTGAATCCCGTTTTCAAGTATGGTGGTCAATTGAAGTCAGAAATGTATCAAAACAGGAAAATCGACCACCCCCTACAAAAAAGTGCTATGGCGGATGGCCAAACATGCCAAGTTGCCCAATGTACACCTTTACTGTGTTGTACCACCATGGCTCGAGTGTGTTTGGGCACCGTCGGATTCGGGCCTAAATCCCGTTTTCAAGTATGGTGGTCAATTGAATTCAGAAATGCACCAAAACAGGAAAATCGACCACCCGCTACAATAAAGTGCTATGGCGGCTGTCCAAACAAGCCAAGTTGCCCAATGTACACCTATACTGTGTTGTACCACCATGGCTCGAGTGTGTGTGGGCACCATCGGATTCGGGCCTAAATCCCGTTTTCAAGTATGGTGGTCAATTGAAGTCAGAAATGCCCCAAAACAGGAAAATCGACCACCCCCTACCGTAAAGTTCTATGGCGGCTGGCCAAACAAGCCAAGTGGCGCCCAATGAACACCTATATTGTTTTGTAGTACCATGGCCCGAGTGTGGGAACCGTCGGATTCGGGCCTGAATCCCGTTTTCAAGAATTGTGGTCAATTGAAATCGCAAATGCACCAAAACAGGAAAATCTACCGCACCCTACACTAAAGTGATAAGGCGGCTGGCAAAACAAGCCAAGTAGTTGCCCAATGTACACCTATACTGTGTTGTAGTACCGTGGCCCGAGTGTGCGTGGGCACCGTCGGATTCGGGCCTGAATCCCATTTTGAAGTAAGGTGGTCAATTGAAGTCAGAAATGCACCAAAACAGGAAAATCGATCACCCCCTACTATAGAGTGCTATGGCGGCTGGCCAAACAAGCCAAGTTGCCCAATGTACACCTATACTGGGTTGTAGTACCATGGCCCGAGTATGCGAGGGCACCGTCTGATTCGGGCCTGAATCTTGTTTTCAAGTATGGTGGTCAATTGAAGTCGACCACCCCCTACAATAAAGTGCTATGGCGGCTGGCCAAAGAAGCCAAGTTGCCCAATGTACACCTATACTGTGTTGTAGTATCATGACCAGAGTGTGCGTGGGCACCGTCGGATTCGGGCTTGAATCCCATTTTCACATATGGTGGTCAATTGAAGTCAGAAATGCACGAAAACAGGAAAATCGACCACCCCGTACAATAAAGTGCTATGACGGCTGGCCAAACAAGCCAAGTTGCCCAATGTACTCCTCTACTGTGTTGTAGTACCATGGCCCGAGTGTGCGTAGGCACCGTCGGATTCGGGCCTGAATCCCATTTTGAAGTAAGGTGGTCAATTGAAGTCAGAAACGCACGAAAACAGGAAAATCGACCACCCGTACAATAAAGTGCTATGGCGGCTGGCCAAACAAGCCAAGTTGCCCAATGTAAACATATACTGTGTTGTAGCACCATGGCTCGAGTGTGTGTGGGCAAGGTGGGATTCGGGCCTGAATCCAGTTTTCAAGTATGGTGGTCAATTGAAGTCAGAAATGCACCAAAACAGGAAAATCGACCACCCCCTACAATAAAGTGCTATGGCGGCTGGACAAACAAGCCAAGTTGCCCAATGTACACATATACTGTGTTGTACCACCATGGCTCGAGTGTGTGTGGGCACCGTCGGATTCGGGCCTGAATCCCATTTTGAAGTAAGGTGGTCAATTGAAGTCAGAAATGCACCAAAACAGGAAAATCGATCACCCCCTACTATAGAGTGCTATGGCGGCTGGCCAAACAAGCCAAGTTGTCCAATGTACACCTATACTGTGTTGTAGTACCATAGGCCGAGTGTGCGTGGGCACCTTCGTATTTGGGCCTGAATCCCGTTTTCATGTATGGTGGTCAATTGAAGTGAGAAATGCACCTAAACAGGAAAATCGGCCACCCCTACAATAAAGTGCTATTGCGGCTGGCCAAACAAGCGAAGTTGCCCAATGTACACCTATACTGTGTTGTAGTACCATGGCCCGAGTGTTCGTGGGCACAGTCGGATTCGGGCCTGAATCCCGTTTTCAAGTATGGTGGTCAATTGAAGTCAGAAATGCACCAAAACATGAAAATCGACCACACCCTACAATAAAGTGCTATGGCGGCTGGCCAAACAAGCCAAGTTGCGCCCAATGTACACCTATACTGTGTTATAGTACCATGGCCCGAGTGTGCGTCGGATTCGGGCCTGAATCCCGTTTTCAAGTATGGTGGTCAATTAAAGTCGACCACACCCTACAATAAATTGCTATGGCGGCTGGCCAAACAAGCCAAGTTGCCCAATGTACACCTATACTGTGTTGTAGTACCATAGGCCGAGTGTGCGTGGGCATCGTCGGATTCTGGCCTGAATCTCGTTTTCACGTATGGTGGTCAATTGAAGTTAGAAATGCACGAAAACAGGAAAATCGACCACCTCGTACAATAAAGTGCTATGGCGGCTGGCCAAACAAGCCAAGTTGCCCAATGTACACTGTGTTATAGTACCATGGCCCGAGTGTGCGTGGGCACCGTCGGATTCGGGCCTGAATCCAGTTTTCAAGTATGGTGGTCAATTGAAGTCAGAAATGCACAAAAACAGGAAAATGGACCACCTTCTACAATAAAGTGCTATGGCGGCTGGCGAAACAAGCCAAGTTGCCCTATGTACACATATACCGTGTTGTAGCACCATGGCTCGAGTGTGTGTGGGCACCGTCGGATTCTGGCCTGAATCCCGTTTTCAAGTATGGTGGTCTATTTAAGTCAGAAATGGACCAAAACAGGAAAATCGACCACCCCCTACAATAAAGTGCTATGGCGTCTGGCCAAACAAGCCAAGTTGCCCAATGTACACCTATACTGTGTTGTAGTACCATGGCCAGAGTGTGCGTGGGCACCGTCGGATTCGGGCCTGAATCCAGTTTGCAAGTATGGTGGTCAATTGAAGTCAGAAATGCCCCAAAACAGGAAAATCGACCACCCCCTACCATAAAGTGCTATGGCGGCTGGCCAAAGAAGCCAAGTTGCGCCCAATGTACACCTATATTGTGTTGTAGTACCATGGCCCGAGTGTGCGCCGGAACCGTCGGATTCGGGCCTGAATCCCGTTTTCAAGAATTGTGGTCAATTGAAATCGCAAATGCACCAAAACAGGAAAATCAACCACACCCTACACTAAAGTGATAAGGCGGCTGGCAAAACAAGCCAAGTAGTTGCCCAATGTACACATATACTGTGTTGTAGTACCGTGGCCCGAGTGTGCGTGGGCACCGTCGGATTCGGGCCTGAATCCCATTTTGAAGTAAGGTGGTCAATTGAAGTCAGAAATGCACCAAAACAGGAAAATCGATCACCAACTACTATAGAGTGCTATGGCGGCTGGCCAAACAAGCCAGGTTGCCCATTGTACACCTATATTGTGTTGTAGTACCATGGCCCGAGTGTGCGAGGGCACCGTCGGATTCGGGCCTGAATCCTGTTTTCAAGTATGGTGGTCAATTGAAGTCGACCACCCCCTACAATAAAGTGCTATGGCGGCTGGCCAAAGAAGCCAAGTTGCCCAATGTACACCTATACTGTGTTGTAGTATCATGACCAGAGTGTGCGTGGGCACCGTCGGATTCGGGCCTGAATCCCGTTTTCACATATGCTGGTCAATTGAAATCAGAAATGCACGAAAACAGGAAAATTGACCACCCCATAAAATAAAGTGCTATGACGGCTGGCCAAACATGCCAAGTTGCCCAATGTACTCCCATACTGTGTTGTAGTACCATGGCCCGAGTGTGCGTGGGCACCGTCGGATTCGGGCCTGAATCCAGTTTTCAAGTATGGTGGTAAATTGAAGTCAGAAATGCACCAAAACAGGAAAATCGACCATCCACTACAATAAAGTGCTATGGCGGCTGGACAAACAAGCCAAGTTGCCCAATGTACACATATACTGTGTTGTAGCACCATGGCTCGAGTGTGTGTGGGCACCGTCGGATTCGGGCCTGAATCCCGTTTTCAAGTATGGTGGTCAATTGAATTCAGAAATGCACGAAAACAGGAAAATCGACCACACCCTACAATAAAGTGCCATGGCGGCTGGCCAAACAAGCCAAGTTGTCCAATGTACACCTATACTTTGTTGTAGTACCATAGGCCGAGTGTGCGTGGGCACCGTCGGATTTGGGCCTGAATCCCGTTTTCATGTATGGTGGTCAATTGAAGTGAGAAATGCACCTAAAGAGGAAAATCGGCCACTCGCTACAATAAAGTGCCATTGCGGCTGGCCAAACAAGCGAAGTTGCCCAATGTACACCTATACTGTGTTGTAGTACCATGGCCCAAGTGTGCGTGGGCACCTTCGGATTCGGGCATGAATCCCGTTTTCAAGTATGGTGGTCAATTGAAGTCAGAAATGCACCAAAACAGGAAAATCGACCACCCCTACAATAAATTGCTATGGCGGCTGGCCAAACAAGCCAAGTTGCGCAATGCACACTTATACTGTGTTGTAGTACCGTGGCCCGAGTGTGCCTGGGCACCGTCGGATTCGGGCCTGAATCCCGTTTTCAAGTATGGTGGTCAATTGAAATCAGAAATGCAACAAAACAGGAAAATCGACCACCCCCTACAATAAAGTGCTAAGGCGGCTGGCCAAACAAGCCAAGTTGCCCAATGTACACCTATACTGTGTTGTAGTACCATAGGCCGAGTATTCGTGGGCACCGTCGGATTTGGGCCTGAATCCCGTTTTCATGTATGGTGGTCAATTGAAGTGAGAAATGCACCTAAAGAGGAAAATCGGCCACTCCCTACAATAAAGTGCCATTGCGGCTGGCCAAACAAGCGAAGTTGCCCAATGTACACCTATACTGTATTGTAGTACCATGGCCCGAGTGTGCGTGGGCACAGTCGGATTCGGGCCTGAATCCCGTTTTCAAGTATGGTGGTCAATTGAAGTCAGAAATGCACCAAAACAGGAAAATCGACCACCCCCTACAATAAAGTGCTATGGCGGCTGGCGAAACAAGCCAAGTTTGTAGTACCATGGCCCGAGTGTGCGCGGGCACCGTCGGATTCGGGCCTGAATCCAGTTTTCATGTATGGTGGTCAATTGAAGTCAGAAATGCATCAAAACAGGAAAATCGACCACACCCTACAATAAAGTGCTATGGCGGCTGGCCAAACAAGCCAAGTTGCGCCCAATGTACACCTATACTGTGTTGTAGTACCATGGCCCGAGTGTGCATTGGCACCGTCGGATTAGGGCCTGAATCCCGTTTTCAAGTATGGTGGTCAATTGAAGTCAGAAATGCACCAAAACAGGAAATTGGACCACCCCCTACAATAAAGTGCTAAGGCGGCTGGCCAAACAAGCCAAGATGTCCAATGTACACCTATACTGTGTTGCAGAACCATGGTCCGAGTGTGCGTGGGCACCGTCGGATTCGGGCCTGTATCCCGTTTTCAAGTATGGTGGTCAATTGAAGTCAGAAATGCCCCAAAATTGGAAAATCGACCACCCCCTACAATAAAGTGCTATGACGGCTGGCCAAACAAGCCAAGTTGCCCAATGTACACCAATACTGTGTCGTAGTACCGTGGCCCGAGTGTGCGTGGGCACCGTCGGATTCGGGCCTGTATCCCGTTTTCAAGTATGGTGGTCAATTGAAGTCAGAAATGTACCAAAATAGGAAAATCGACCACCCCCTGCAATAAAGTGCTATGGCGGCTGGCCAAACAAGCCAAGTTGCCCAATGTACACCTATACTGTGTTGTAGTACCATGGCCCGAGTGTGCGTGGGCACCGTCGTATTCTGGCCTGAATCCCGTTTTCAAGTATGGTGGTCATTTGAAGTCAGAAATGCACCAAAACAGGAAAATCGACCACCCCTACAATAAAGCGCTATGGCGGCTGGCCAAACAAGCCAAGTTGCCAAATGTACACCTATACTGTGTTGTAGTACCATGGCCCGAGTGTGCGTGGGCCCAGTCGGATTCGGGCCTGAATCCCGTTTTCAAGTATGGTGGTCAATTGAAGTCAGAAATGCACGAAAACAGGAAAATCGACCATCCCCTACAATAAAGTGCTATGGCGGCTGGCCAAACAAGCCAAGTTGCCCAATGTACACCTATACTGTGTTGTAGAACCATGGCCCGAGTGTGCGTGGGCACCGTCGTATTCTTGCCTGAATCCCGTTTTCAAGTATGGTGGTCATTTGAAGTCAGAAATGCACAAAAACAGGAAACTCGACCACCCCTACAATAAAGCGCTATGGCGGCTGGCCAAACAAGCCAAGTTGCCCAATGTACACCTATACTGTGTTATAGTACCATGGCCCGAGTGTGCGTGGGCCCAGTCGGATTCGGGCCTGAATCCCGTGTCCAAGTATGGTGGTAAATTGAAGTCAGAAATGCACGAAAACAGGAAAATCGACCATCCCCTACAATAAAGTGCTATGGCGGCTGGCCAAACAAGCCAAGTTGCCGAATGTACACATATACTGTGTTGTAGTACCATGGCCCGAGTGTGCGTGGGCACCGTCGGATTCGGGCTTCAATCCCGTTTTCAAGTATGGTGGTCAATTGAAGTCAGAAATGCACTAAAACAGGAAAATCGACCACCCCCTACAATAAAGTGCTATGGCGGCTGACCAAACAAGCCAAGTTACAGAAAGTACACCTATACTGTGTTGTAATAACATGGCCCGAGTATGCGTGGGCTCCGACGGATTCGGGCCTGAATCCCGTTTTGAAGTATGGTGGTCAATTGAAATCAGAAATGCACCAAAATAGGAAAATCGACCACCCTCTACAATAAAGTGCTATGGCGGCTGGCCAAACAAGCCAAGTTGCCCAATGTACACCTATACTGTGTTGTAGTACCATGCCCCGAGTGTGCGTGGGCACCGTCGGATTCGGGCCTGAATCCGGTTTTCAAGTATGGTGGTCAATTGAAGTCAGAAATGCACCAAAACAGGAAAATCGACCACCCCCTACAATAAAGTGCTATGGCGGCTGGCCAAACAAGCCAAGTTGCGCAATGCACACTTATACTGTGTTGTAGTACCGTGGCCCGAGTGTGCCTGGGCACCGTCGGATTCGGGCCTGAATCCCGTTTTCAAGTATGGTGGTCAATTGAAATCAGAAATGCAACAAAACAGGAAAATCGACCACCCCCTACAATAAAGTGCTAAGGCGGCTGGCCAAACAAGCCAAGTTGCCCAATGTACACCTATACTGTGTTGTAGTACCATAGGCCGAGTGTTCGTGGGCACCGTCGGATTTGGGCCTGAATCCCGTTTTCATGTATGGTGGTCAATTGAAGTGAGAAATGCACCTAAAGAGGAAAATCGGCCACTCCCTACAATAAAGTGCCATTGCGGCTGGCCAAACAAGCGAAGTTGCCCAATGTACACCTATACTGTATTGTAGTACCATGGCCCGAGTGTGCGTGGGCACAGTCGGATTCGGGCCTGAATCCCGTTTTCAAGTATGGTGGTCAATTGAAGTCAGAAATGCACCAAAACAGGAAAATCGACCACCCCCTACAATAAAGTGCTATGGCGGCTGGCGAAACAAGCCAAGTTTGTAGTACCATGGCCCGAGTGTGCGCGGGCACCGTCGGATTCGGGCCTGAATCCAGTTTTCATGTATGGTGGTCAATTGAAGTCAGAAATGCATCAAAACAGGAAAATCGACCACACCCTACAATAAAGTGCTATGGCGGCTGGCCAAACAAGCCAAGTTGCGCCCAATGTACACCTATACTGTGTTGTAGTACCATGGCCCGAGTGTGCATTGGCACCGTCGGATTAGGGCCTGAAATCCCGTTTTCAAGTATGGTGGTCAATTGAAGTCAGAAATGCACCAAAACAGGAAATTGGACCTCCCCCTACAATAAAGTGCTAAGGCGGCTGGCCAAACAAGCCAAGATGTCCAATGTACACCTATACTGTGTTGCAGAACCATGGTCCGAGTGTGCGTGGGCACCGTCGGATTCGGGCCTGTATCCCGTTTTCAAGTATGGTTGTCAATTGAAGTCAGAAATGCCCCAAAATTGGAAAATCGACCACCCCCTACAATCAAAGTGCTATGACGGCTGGCCAAACAAGCCAAGTTGCCCAATGTACACCAATACTGTGTCGTAGTACCGTGGCCCGAGTGTGCGTGGGCACCGTCGGATTCGGGCCTGTATCCCGTTTTCAAGTATGGTGGTCAATTGAAGTCAGAAATGTACCAAAATAGGAAAATCGACCACCCCCACCCTGCAATAAAGTGCTTATGGCGGCTGGCCAAACAAGCCAAGTTGCCCAATGTACACCTATACTGTGTTGTAGTACCATGGCCCGAGTGTGCTGGGCACCGTCGTATTCTGGCCTGAATCCCGTTTTCAAGTATGGTGGTCATTTGAAGTCAGAAATGCACCAAAACAGAAAATCGACCACCCCTACAATATAGCGCTATGGCGCTGGCCAAAACAAGGCCAAGTTGCCAAATGTACACCTATACTGTGTTGTAGTACCATGGCCCGAGTGTGCGTGGGCCCGGGTCGGATTCGGGCCTGAATCCCGTTTTCAAGTATGGTGGTCAATTGAAGTCAGAAAAAATGCACGAAAACAGGAAAATCGACCATCCCCTACAATAAAGTGCTATGGCGGCTGGCCAAACAAGCCAAGTTGCCCAATGTACACCTATACTGTGTTGTAGAACCATGGCCCGAGTGTGCGTGGGCACCGTCGTATTCTTGCCTGAATCCCGTTTTCAAGTATGGTGGTCATTTGAAGTCAGAAATGCACAAAAACAGGAAAATCGACCACCCCTACAATAAAGCGCTATGGCGGCTGGCCAAACAAGCCAAGTTGCCCAATGTACACCTATACTGTGTTATAGTACCATGGCCCGAGTGTGCGTGGGCCCAGTCGGATTCGGGCCTGAATCCCGTGTCCAAGTATGGTGGTAAATTGAAGTCAGAAATGCACGAAAACAGGAAAATCGACCATCCCCTACAATAAAGTGCTATGGCGGCTGGCCAAACAAGCCAAGTTGCCCAATGTACACCTATACTGTGTTGTAGTACCATGGCCCGAGTGTGCGTGGGCACCATCGGATTCGGGCATGAATCCCGTTTTCAAGTATGGTGACAATTGAAGTCAGAAAATGCACCAAACAGAAAATCGACAACCCCCTACAATAAAGTGCTATGGGCGGCTGGCCAAACAGCCAAGTTCCCCAATGTACATATATTGTTGTAGTACCATGGCCCGAGTGTGCGTGGGCACCGTCGGATTCGGGCATGAATCCCGTTTTCAAGTATGGTGGTCAATTGAAGTCAGAAATGCACCAAAACAGGAAAATCGACCACCCCCTACAATAAATTGCTATGGCGGCTGGCCAAACAAGCCAAGTTGCGCAATGCACACCTATACTGTGTTGTAGTACCGTGGCCCGAGTGTGCCTGGGCACCGTCGGATTCGGGCCTGAATCCCGTTTTCAAGTATGGTGGTCAATTGAAATCAGAAATGCACCAAAACAGGAAAATCACCACACCCCCTACAATAAAGTGCTAAGGCGGCTGGCCAAACAAGCCAAGTTGTCCAATGTACATATATACTGTGTTGTAGAACCATGGCCCGAATGTGCGTGGGCACCGTCGGATTCGGGCTTCAATCCCGTTTTCAAATATGGTGGTCAATTGAAGTCAGAAATGCACCAAAACAGGAAAATCGACCACCCCCTACAATAAAGTGCTATGGCGGCTGGCCAAACAAGCCAAGTTGCCCAATGTACACCTATACTGTGTTGTAGAACCTTGGCCCGAGTGTGCCTGGGCCAAGTCGGATTCGGGCCTGAATCCCGTGTCCAAGTATGGTGGTCAATTGAAGTCAGAAATGCACGAAAACAGGAAAATCGACCACCCCCTACAATAAGGTGGTATGGCGGCTGGCCAAACAAGCAAAGTTGCCCAATATACACCTATACTGTCTTGTAGTACCATGGCCCGAGTGTGCTTGGGCACCGTCGGATTCGGGCCTGAATCCCGTTTTCAAGTATGGTGGTCAATTGAAGTCAGAAATGCACCAAAACAGGAAAATCGACCACCCCCTACAATAAAGTGCTATGGCGGCTGGCCAAACAAGCCAAGTTGCCCAATGTACACCTATACTGTGTTGTAGAACCATGGCCCGAGTGTGCGTGGGCCAAGTCGGATTCGGGCCTGAATCCCGTGTCCAAGTATGGTGGTCAATTGAAGTCAGAAATGCACGAAAACAGGAAAATCGACCACCCATACAATAAGGTGGTATGGCGGCTGGCCAAACAAGCAAAGTTGCCCAATGTACACCTATACTGTCTTGTAGTACCATGGCCCGAGTGTGCTTGGGCACCGTCGGATTCGGGCCTGAATCCCGTGTTCAAGAATGGTGGTCAATTGAAGTTAGAAATGCACCAAAACAGGAAAGTCGACCACCCCCTACAATAAAGTGTTATGGCGGCTGACCAAACAAGCCAAGTTGCCCAAATGTACACCTATGCTGTTTTGTAGTACCGTGGCCCGAGTGTGCGTGGGCACCGTCGGATTCGGGCCTGAATCCCGTTTTCAAATATGGTGGTCAATTGAAATCAGAAATGCAAAAAAACAGGAAAATCGACCACCCCGTACAATAAAGTGATATGGCGGCTGGCCAAACAAGCCAAGTTGCCCAAAGTACACCCATATTGTCTTGTAGTACCATAGCCCGAGTGTGCGTGGGCACCGTCGTATTTGGGCCTGAATCCCGTTTTCAAGTATGGTGGTCAATTGAAGTCAGAAATGCACCAACACAGGAAAATCGACCACCCCTACAATAAAGTGCTATGGCGGCCTGCCAAACAAGCCAAGTTGCCCAATGTACACCTATACTGTGTTGTAGTACCATGGCCCGAGTGTGCGTGGGCACCATCGGATTCGGGCATGAATCCCGTTTTCAAGTATGGTGGTCAATTGAAGTCAGAAATGCACCAAAACAGGAAAATCGACCACCCCCTACAATAAAGTGCTATGGCGGCTGGCCAAACAAGCCAAGTTGCCCAATGTACACCTATACTGTGTTGTAGTAGCGTGGCCCGAGTGTGCGTGGGCACCGTCGGATTCGGGCCTGAATCCCGTTTTCAAGTAGGAGGTGTCAATTGAAGTCAGAAATTCACCAAAACAGGAAAATCGACCACCCCCTACAATAAAGTGCTATGGCGGCTGGCCAAACAAGCCAAGTTGCCCAATGTACACCTATACTATACTGTGTTGTAGTACCATGGCCCGAGTGTGCGTGGGCACCGTCGTATTCGGGCCTGAATCCCGTTTTCAAGTATGGTGGTCAATTGAAGTCACAAATGCACCAAAACAGGAAAATCGACCACCCCCTACAATAAATTGCTATGGCGGCTGGCCAAAGAAGCCAAGTTGCCCAATGTACACCTATACTGTGTTGTAGTACCATGGCCCGAGTGTGCGTGGGCACCATCGGATTCGGGCATGAATCCCGTTTTCAAGTATGGTGGTCAATTGAAGTCAGAAATGCACCAAAACAGGAAAATCGACCACCCCCTACAATAAAGTGCTATGGCGGCTGGCCAAACAAGCCAAGTTAGTACCGTGGCCCGAGTGTGCCTGGGCACCGTCGGATTCGGGCCTGAATCCGGTTTTCAAGTATGGTGGTCAATTGAAGTCAGAAATGCACCAAAACAGGAAAATCGACCACCCTCTACAATAAAGTGCTATGGCGGCTGGCCAAACAAGCCAAGTTGCCCAATGTACACCTATACTATACTGTGTTGTAGTACCATGGCCCGAGTGTGCGTGGGCACCGTCGGATTCGGGCCTGAATCCCGTTTTCAGGTATGGTGGTCAATTGAAGTCAGAAATGCACCAAAACAGGAAAATCGACCACCCCCTACAATAAAGTAAATTCTGTCTCCGGCAATCGATAAAGTAGACCTTGAGCCACCAATAACCCCCCCCCCTCCCCCCCGCCCGCCGTGGGATTTTTGGTCAGTATGATTTTCGGATTCAGTAAGCTATTGTCTATCAAACCTGATTGTCTGCGCCTACAAAGCCGATGGATGAACAAATGGCGGCCATTTTCCAAAATGGCCGCCATACAAAACTGGGTGGTTTTAGAACAGGCCGATATGTGTCATTTAAATCACGTTCTTCCAAGTTTGATATTGGATACCATCCTCAAATAGCCACAATTATCAAAATGGCCGCCAAAATACTTAATTGTTTATGCTTGCAACATTTTTTTTCACCACACGATGAGCTACCTACAATTTAATCATGTCAGTAGCAACATATTCACATGGCAGATACTTTTTCACATCGATTTGCATTATTTCTGGTGTTGTATCAACGGTAATTATTTTCAAAATGGCCGCCAAACAGGTATTATATAATGGCCCTTTCGGGTATTTTTGGAGATTATTGGAGTTCATGACAAATGACAAATGCATGAAAGCATTGTCATCATACTCGGAGTTTCGAGACAGGGTTAGTGAAGGGAAACTTGGGAGAACGGCACAGTATTGGCTGGGATACATGGATTCGGTGCATACGGTGTTGCAGTTTCTCCGAGCCACCAAAGAAAACAACTTAAACCTTCACATAGCATGTCTTCAGAAGATGTGTCCATTGTTCTTCAGCTTTGACCATCCCAACTACGCACGGTATACTACAGTATATCTACTGAGTTTGTTTAACTTAGAGCAGTTATATCCTGGGATGGAAGATCTGTTGAGGAACAATGGATTCAGCGTGAACCGATCCAGTGTTCCGTCATCCAGAAATGGCGTGGATATCACAATAGAGCAAACCATCAATCGCCATGCTAAGTCACATGGAGGTATCATAGGTTTCAGCCGCAATTATGCAGCATTCTACAGATGGTGTATAACGAGACATTTCCGAGCTAGCTACATGGATGCTACGCTTGAACTGGCTGATATGAAGCGCGCATGAACAGTCTTCACACAAGGACACACGAACTTCGGTAATATCCAGAAGTGAAACAGACGTCAAGAAAATTATCAATGCAATAGGAAATTTTATAGATCCGTTTGAAGTATCAGATGAATCGCTCTATTGCAAATCTTCAGGGGCGCCAGATCCTAAAGATGTCGTTGACGATCTGCTGTCTGCAGAAATGACAGGAAAACAAAGGTTTGCGCGGTTTGTTGAAAAGTCAGTCAGCTTTCATGCACCAATAAAACAGTTGCGCCTGAAAACAATTGCATCACTCGCGAAAGCTGTGAAGCTCACTTGTACGCAGAGAAAGACAAAGGAGTTAGTAGCTGAACGAAATATATTTGGGCAGCTAATTTCATTTGCTCTCAAACACAACATTGACATGGAAAATGTGCTTAGCTACCCATTGGGACCTGTGCTATGGTCGCTCGCCACTGCGGATGGCTCGCCAGCAAAGACTGATAAAGCTAAACTCGTGCACCAGCTTGAAGGACAATCACATAGTGAGGGGTCAAGTGAGCTATTTTATTGACGGCAATGCACTGTTACACATGCAGACCGCTTTGCCAAACACATTCGCGGATCTTGCAGATAACATATATCATCAGCTCCCGAAAGTTGAGCGTGTAGATTTTGTGACAGATACATACCAAGACTTGTCAATAAAAGCATATGAGCGACTACGCAGGGGTACATCAAAGACTTACATTATAAAAGGACCTCTCACAAAAGTTCCACAAGATTGGAAACTGTTCTTGTCAAACAATTCAAACAAAACACAACTAATTAGATTTCTCATGTCTGAATGATGCAAGATAAGTACGCTCCAAAGCTGATCGGCAAGACTATTCAGTTTGTAAGCGGGGAGCAATGTATGCAGCTAACTAACACTGATGGTAAGACTACACAAACTGTTGAGATAGAGGAGTTGCACTCATCGCAAGAGGAGGCGGATACACGGCTAATCCTGCATTGTGCGTACCATGCACTGCATACACCAGAGAACATCACCATTATTGTGAGATCCCCAGACACGGATGATGTGTTTGTTTTGATGTTGAAATTCGGACAGAAAGCTGAAACAACACTGCTGTTAGATACCAGAGTTGGGAACAAGAGGCGGCTGGTTGACATACATGGTGTCATTGGAGACATAGGAACTGAACTGTGTTTGGCATTGCCTGCACTCCATGCTTTTACAGGCTGTGATAGCACAAGTGCTTTCGTTCGGCGTGGTAAAGTTACTCCTTTGAAAACACTCCAGCGGCATCCAGAGTTTATTGAAGCCTTCCAGAATTTGGGAATGTCTCAGTCAGTTGATGAAAAGCTATTTCAAACGATTGAACACTTTGTATGCTTGCTGTACAACAAATCAGACATTACAGTTATCAACAAGCTACGAATGGAGCTATTTCTACAAAAATGTAGCCCCAGGTCTGGCGATCTTCTTTCGACATACAATGGGGCTGACCTGAGCCTTTTTACCACCATGCAGATCGTCACTGAAAATGCATGTAGCAAGAGCCATCTATCAAACGCTCATTTGGAACAATGCTGACCGGCGTGATGCAGACATACCGCCACCAGATGAACATGGATGGGAAGTTAACAATGGCTTGTTAGAATGCAAGTGGACAGAAGGAGATCACCTGCCAAGTGTAAATGGTTAATCTGTTAATAGAGGAACGGGATGACGTACCTGATACTGATGAAACAGAATATCCTGAATCAGAGAGCCTACTTGATGCCATGTTTGACACTGATGACGCGTATGACTAGTCTGGATTTATCTTAGCCTACTCTCACAATTAGAACTTCACATAACTTGCCTGATGTTGTGACGATCGCAATTTGAATATTGTAAACCATGATGTATTTTGCCTCTTGAATTGCTGGAGTATTATATGTGTTGGAACATATTGTGTTTCATGCCTGATGCTGTGATGATTGCCTCGCCATAGATGCGATGTTTTGACATTAACAACATGTATACTTTTTTTTTTGCAAGTAAACCATGATATATGTTGCCTCTTGAATTGTATTATATATGGATCAAGCTGTTGCCTATTGTGTTTCATCTTGCCTGATGCCTCGCTACATGTGCGATGTTTTGACTTTAACAATATGTAGAATATTTTGTATTGCAAGTTGAATACTGTAAACCATGATGTATGTTGCCTCTTGAATTGTATTATGTGGATTAAGTTTTTGCCTATTGTGTTTCATCTTGCCTGATGCTGTGAGGATTGCCTCGCCACAGGTGCGATGTTTTGACTTGAACAACATGTAGAATACTTTGTATTGCAAGTTTATTACTGTAAACCATGACATGTGTTTCCTCTTGAATTGTATTATATGTGGATTACGTTTTTGCCTATTGTGTTTCATCTTGCCTGATGTTGTGAGGATTGCCTCGCCACAGGTGCGATGTTTTGACTTGAACAACATGTAGAATATTTTGTATTGCAAGTTGAATACTGTAAACCATGATGTATGTTGCCTCTTGAATTGTATTATATGTGGATTCAGTTTTTGCCTATTGTGTTTCATCTTTCTTGATGCTGTGAGGATTGTCTCGCCACTATAACGAGATTATTAATGTTGTAGATCAACTACTGTTGCCGATAATGATCTAGTGCCCCGAAATGTTTGAATATTCGGATATATTTCAAAATCGGTACCGTCAATTTTTATTTGAGAAATGTCCGTACAGACGGACGAAAACACGGACTCATAGTATATTTAGTAAGTATGGACAATAATGTTACATATTTGAGTTGTTTTCAAACCATAGTAAGCGGTTATAATGTTGTTAAATTGCATAATATTACATACCTGTTAAATTGCCATTTTAAAATGAGTGGGTGGGGAATGGTCGAAAATACGTTATTTTTCACTTTGTATATTTTGTGGTAGACACTAAATAGTCGACGTATATACATTGGATATGTTCAATTGGCCCTACTAGACTACATTGACATTGATAAAATGAAAAAAAACGCCAAATTTTCATAAAGATATTAACATGTATATTTTACCATTGAAATTGGGTGGGGGGTGGGGTAATAAAACCTGTACAATATGACTTCTAGATTGTCAAATTTATTTCAATTGTATATTATTCTATTCCATGGTGTTCAAAATCTCTGAAAACGTACGAAAATACCATCTTATTCGAACAAAAGGATATAAGTTAGGCAATTTTTATTAAAAAATGTGATTTTTCAAGATAATAAAAATACCGAGGGTGACATACTTGAAAATGGCGCCATATGTTCATCCATCGGGTTACAGAGCGCAGACAACGGATTAACACTCATAATTGAATGTAGTTTCAGGAAATATATGTCTGCAAAAATCCCACAGGGGGGGAGGGTTTCGGTTATTGGCTCACGGGCTAAAGGTATTATGTGTGTGAATATACTCACTTCAAATCGCTGTTTCCAGCATTTATTCAGTTATTCGCATTTTGTATACCCCATCCAAAGCGAAAGTTGCGTGTACGAAAGAATCTCACACAGAATCGGAGGCAGTCCGGCTGGATTATCGATCATATTTGGCCGATAGCTGATCGCCAGCTCAAACTAAAGTCGTGCACCATGACCATATACATTAGAGACTCCAACCATACAAAGTTCGTCCAATTGTGATCGTTCGCCGATCTAAAAAACACTTTTTTCTTTAATTTCATTCATTATCTGGAACTGGGTCAATGCGCCATCTTCCATAATACAAGCACCGAAGCGTCTATATAAGAACATCTCTGATTGGCTAAGCCTAAAAATAGACGCAAGGACTTTCCCTTTTCAGGGTTTCCGGAAGACATAATCTGATTGTACGCGAATCATGAATGAAAGCCAATGAAATTAGAAAAAAAGTGTTTTTTAGATCGGTGAACGATCACAATTGGACGAACTTTATATGGTTGGAGTTACTAATGTATATGGTCATGGTGCACGACTTTAGTTTGAGCTGGCGATCAGCTACCGGTCAAATATGACCGATAATCCACGCCGGATGGCCTCCGATTCTGTGTGAGATTCTTTCGTACACGCAAACAAATTTCGCTTTGGATGGGGTATACAAAATGCGAATAACTGAATAAATGCTGGAAACAGCGATTTGAAGTGAGTATATTCACAGACCTAACACCTTTATCGATTGCCGGAGACAGAAGTCATACATTTAATCGATGTTTATTGTGTTTGTGCGAGCCGGAAAAGAGAGGCTTCTTTCTATAATAGCCCTATTTATACTCACCTTGATATAGCATATAGTACTGTACGAGACCAAGTGGGTGGGGTAATGGGATTTTTTTTAATAGGCATTTTTTTGGTGTCACAGGTCCGAGTCTTCTACCTGTGATCGCGGCTGGCCAAAAATGCCAAGTTGCACAATGTACACCTATACTGTGTTGTAGTACCATGGCCCGAGTGTGCGTGGATTCAATAGCACACTCATCTAGCATGATGTATATTACTTGTTAGAAGCATGACAGCTGTTTCATTGATGGAATGGCGAACAGTGCAGATCCTGGTCGCAAAACCAATAAGCCGCATTTCTCCAGTCACAGCCATATGACGTTAGCTGTTACTGGTACGTTAAGCACCTTCACTTGTCCGTTCAGTCCACGATCCCTGTAGCCGATTTCACCAAAATTGCAAAGTATACTTACCTAGCAAAGTATACTTTGAGGGAGACATTTTATTAAATCTTTTTTTTTTTTTATACTGCATTTATTACATTATCACAGCCATTTTGACTGTGATAATGTAATACATTCAGTATAATAATTCTGCATACTTTTAATCATCAAATATATTCAGTCGTTAGTTCTATATGAAATAATGCATTTCGGGAAAAATAAATGATTACTCCCTCAAAGTATACTTTGCTAGATACGTATACTTTGCAATTTTGATGAAATCGGCTACAGGAGTATTTACTTACTTGTCATTATCCGTGTTTCATTCTACATGAGGTCTTGGATTCAATCATCACCTTAAAGGTACATGTCCACTCAGTAGGCACAACATGTTCTTTATATCAGACACATCATCTGAGACATTTCCTGGCAAAATAAATATTAGTTCACCTTTTACCCACGTATAGATTGGCATTATTATACATTTTATATCAGACGTAAATGTTCACACTGATATCAGGGGCGATAATCGTGTTTCCTTAATATATTAACGGACATTACTATTTATTCTCTGTATTTATTTTTTGATGTACAATGATCATACTATTTTTTCAGGTGACGCATTTAATTTGTATCAATAATTAAAAAATATCATGCCTCTTGCATATGAAAATAGCTGATACCACCGCGTGTCACTATCAGTAAAGTAAATATTACTAAATGATTATATCTGTATAGCGGGCACTCGTAATTTTTCGAACCGGTGGAATAGTGACACAATTATACACTTATTTAATTCCTATAAAGAACATTGTATGCCTATTGAGTGGGCATGTACCTTTAATCATGAAAACCACTTCAATAGTATTTATATCCCACTGGTTTTTCGGATCAGACTTATAGGAGGTCCTGTCTCTATATGACATTAACTGTTGCTTGGACGTTAAGCCCCTTCACTTGCCCATCCCTTCAGGTGCCCTGGGGTCAACTGAGTCAGCCAGCCCGACGGGCAGTGCCAAAAGCTTCACGGCCAACCCGCCGCCATTCGAGTGTGAATCGACCTCAAAGTCTTCGAGCCACAGCAGCATCAAGACGGCAAACTACGACAACCACAGCGCGTGTTCCGTCAGCTCATCGAACTCTCCACCCAACTCACGGAAATCCTCCTCATCCTCATTCACTCACCCTCCATCATCATCCTCATCATCATCACATCATCCATCACTACAACACCAGCCACAAACAGGTAGGTGCAGGCACTGACCAACAACCATATACAGGGGTGGGAACTTTCAGGATACATGTATATCCTGAAATCAGAATTTATGTTCCTGTAGCCGATTTCACCCACATTGCAAAGTATGCTTTCCTTGCAAAGTATACTTTGAGGGAGAAATTTTCAATTTTAGGATAAATTTATAATTTTTATTATACTGAATTTATTACATTATCACAGCCATTTTGGCTGTGATAATGTTATCAATTCAGTATAATAATTCTGCATAGTTTTAATCATCAAATATATGCAATCATTAGTTCTGTATGAAATAATGCATTTCGGAAAAATCAATGATTACGCCCTCAAAGTATACTTTGCTAGATAAGTATACTTTGCAATTTTGATGAAATCGGCTACTGATGGGGGATATGGCAATGGACTTCAATACCAGAGTTTGTAAGTTCAATCCTCACTCTTGGCATGAAAAATATTTGCAATGTATTTCCATCCCACTCGTCTGTCAGATTAGACTTTAAACTGTGGTCATATATGCTGGGACGTTAAACCTGTTGACTTTCACTCTTTTTTTGTTTGTTTAGCAGTTTCATATTAGGCATGTGAAACAGTTCCCACCCCTGCATATACTGAGATAATGCAGACATCTTTGTTCATGCCCCCTATGCGATAGGGGGAATATTGCTTTGCTCGTGAAGTTGCGTACCTCTGTCTATCCAGGCACATGTTCAGGGACACTGACACACCATTTGTTAAGAGTCAAGTATGCCAAGGTAAGGGGCATATCCATGTTTTGCAAACATGTCTAGTTCTCCCCTGATCCAGATACTTGTTATTCAAAATATTTGTTTTTTCTCCGAGTCATTGGGACCAGATATAATACTACTTATAGATGCAACAGTAACTGGCTAAATGTTTGTACATTGGCCGGTCTGTATTTTCTCCGGTTGTAAATATGTTAACTTAAACATAATTGTCATTGCTTAAATGTACTGAAGGTTTACAAAAGGGCCTCTTTGATATGTTTGCCACCGGCTGAGAGACACGCTATGTGATTTTGTACCTAAGAACATGTACGATTTTTCACGAAATATATTTACTGAAACTGTGATATTTTCTGTAAGTGACATTGAAAGATGACAACATTTTCATAGCAAATGCGGAATAGAATTTTGTCAATTTTCAACGTCATTTGCAGAAAATATTTTTCATGAGATATCGCACATGTTCTTAGGTAAAAAATCACTTGGTGTGTCTTATTAGTTTGGACAGATTAATTGTCCCGGTCATTCTGCACACATCTGCCTGAATCGGGGTGAAACATTTTGCTGACGGCAGCAAGCATATCTGAATGATTAATTGGCGAACAGCGTAGCCCCAGATCAGACTGCGCTTATGCGCAGTCTGATCTGGGGCTATGCTGGTCGCCAACGTCTTAAGGAACCTTTTGTCAACCGGGTGCCCATAACTAAATGACAAGCCTTGTAGATCTTGATCATAACATGCAGATGTACATACTGATCTGGGTCTATGCTGTTGATGAATGTCATACCATCTCCTTTGTCAACTGGTAGTCTTTGTTTGAGAGTGATAGGCCAAAGCTTAGGGGATAAGACATTGGACTTCAATACCGGAGGTTGTGAGTTCAATCCTCAGCCTAGGCATGAACAATACTTACATATTATTTTCATCCCACTGGTCTGTCGAATGAGACTTTAAACTGTGGTCCCGTCTTGATAGGACCTTAGCTGTTGGTGGGACGTTAAACCCTTTCGCTTTCACGTGTTTCTGACTATACCTGCGATGTCTATATGGATTCACAATAGGTAATCAAAGTACTGAAAGTACTGACTGGCGGGAGACAAGTAGCCACTTGTGAATTTGCATACCCCAGGGCTCGAATTTGGCACTCGCATACTCGCAAAATGCGAGTGCTTTCTGAAAAATGCTAGTTAAAATCAAAGCCGCTCGCAAAAAACTGCGAGTGCCAATTTCAAAAAGGAAATCCAAATCTTCAAAGTTCTGTCGCGATTATTTTGTTTGGTTAACTGAACAGCGATCTGGATCATGAAATGCTCTCGTCAAAGCGCCTCGATGATAGGAACATTGGAGGTCGTAAATCAGGACGTTGTTGCCACGGCTATATATCAATTGCGACATCCCTCTAGTGCGACATTGAAATACTACGTCACAGGTCGTAAATGAGGACGTTTTTGCCTGGGCTATTTATCAATTGCGACATCCCTCTAAACATTTCCGGTTTAATTTTAACAAATACACATTATTTTACCAGCCATTGATAGAATGGAACTTCCCAGAAACCGAATTAGATAGATCGACAACCACGAACGGTAGTAGAATAGTTTAATTGTTGGCACTACTTTTTTCAGTATAATCACATCACCTGACTGTTGTGCGAACGCAAATTGAGCCTATTGAGACGTCCGCGGTATGAACATGCGACTGCGTGGTACACGATACACGATACGGGGGGGGGGGGGGGGGGGGGGGGGGGGGGGGGGGGGGCGTCTCATAACAGCAATTTGTTCTCTTCAAAAGTAAAGTTGGGCTTGCCAACTATTTTACACATACTGTTGAGCATTGTCGTTGCTATTAATAACTTGCTTTCAGTTCACTCGCTGACTTTAAATGTCACCTGACTGTTGTTAATTGCGAACGCAAGTTGAGCCTATTGAGACGTCCCCCGATGAACAGCGAGCCACTTCCGAAAGTAGACCCGTGCAAACGGCCAGAATCACGATCCCAATAGCGAGGAGACACTATGTCTCCCGCCAAAAATGTACGTGTATGTACATACAGCCAATATTTCAGTTGGGCCGCTGCTATATTTCTATCCGGGTAAGCCACTTGTCTTAGACTAGAAACCTGGATTTATCCTAGAACAGACATAACCATAACATTGATAACATGAATTTAGTCACCATTGAATATATATAGTTGTCTAAACTGACCATGAATACATTGCTTGAGACAGCTCTTATGATACAGGGCTCCGGATAAGTTTTGTGTCAAAAACGTTTTATACCCACAGATTTCAAATTCAATGCTTATTTTACTTTTACTTTTACTTTTACTTATTAAAAAGGGAATAAATGATAAAAAAAGATGATTTTGCCATATTATATTAACTGAAAACTGATCTTTGTTATTAACTCTTTGCATGCTGGGAAACTTGTGGGCTATAAATAGTTCAAAAATAGCGGACACAAAATCATCATATTTTCTTTTATTTCTCTTTGTAAATATTATGAATATGTCTTGGAATTTCATTAGAATTGAGTCCTGAGGACTCAATTTTAATGAAATTCCAAGACATATTTACAGAGAGAAATAAAAAATATACTCCTAATTTGTTTGGCGGATATTTTCACCGCTAGCATGCAAAAAGTTAATGAAGAACCAGATAGCAGATAACTACGTGTAGTATCTTTTCTGGTTAGGTAAAACTTATTGGGACAGTTACTTCCCTTTGATTGTCTCACTGTTTTGTTCACATAATGTTATAATATTATAAGCAGTTTCTCTGGATTAACCATCCCATTAATGAATTAGAACTTTTTTGACAGCTGATTTGAGTTTATAATGTTCGCAAATGTAAATTTATATTTATGGCTGTGACTAGAGAAATGGGGCTTACGAGTTTTGCGAACAGTGTAGATAACGATCAGCCTGTGCATCCGCACAGTCTGATCGGGATCTGCACTTTTCGCCATTCCATTAATGAAACTCCCCTCTTGTTTCTAACAAGCAATATATATTGTTTATAAGGCGACAGGAGTGTGCCTTATATCTCCAGTCACATTCACCTGTATACAATACCAACATCATAAGAGCTGTCTCCCATGTTATACATAAACCTTGTGTTTCTTGCAGCGTTAGCTAATCTAGTCGTGTGGTCTATTGCAGTGTCTAATACTTATCCACCAGTGCCCCCATTGCCGCACCCCACCCAGCGGCCGCCACTGCCACCGTATCACGTCGTCATGCAAAACTCCCCAGGTGAGGCCCCACGAGGCCCCTCGATGCACGATGTGTTACATATATATAATGTGTTATCTATATCTAATGCGTTATCTGTATCTAATATGTTAGCCCTTAACCCTTTCAACCCTAAGTAACTGGGATGGATTGTGATATTTTCATGCCAATCGAATTGTCATTGATTTTCAGACTAGTCCATTTATAAAAAAGGTGGTGGTTTTTGTCTTTTAATAAATGTGAAAATTAAAAAAAAGTGAAGGTCCTGATGAGACGGCTCGTTACGAACCAGTTCATCTGGATCTACACTGTTTGCAAACGCTGCTATAGAGGTCTGTAGTGTTGAAAGGGTTAGAAGGCAGGAAATGAAAATTGTCATCTGCTGTTTGTTTATTCATATTTTGGCGTTATTCAAGAAAACATTGGAAATGAGTAAGGATAAACAGTGTCGTAACCAGAGAACAAAAAAAAAAACAGCGAGGCAACCGTAGCGAACAGAAAAAGACAGTCAGGCAAAAACTACAAAAGTTCCACAGAATAATTTACAAACCATAATTACCTCAAATATTCCGACACAAATTGCTGTGGGAATCCCCTATTAAATATCTAAATACATTATCATTGTGATTAAACCAGTACTGCCATACTAACCTTAAATATTAGCATTCTCACTGTTGTGGGGAAATCATATATTTTTAAGTTTCCACAAATAAATGATGTGCGAGTATTTAGGGTTATTACGGTAAGCCTTTCTCTAAGCCTCGGTGTGCCTCGCTGTGACTGTGACCCTGGTTTGTTATTATTTAATGTCACTGTATGGTGTATGCTGGGGTGAACCGTAATGTCATGTGGCTCGATTTTCTTAGTAAAGTCGCCACTAAATATCTAGACTAACATTATTTAGAAAGGGTAATTAATTTAGTTAATAAAAATTAGATACTTACAAACAGTTAATTAATTTTATAAACATTTAGATATTTACAAACAATTATGATCCCGATGAGGCGACCTGGATGCTGTTTCAGTAGCCTATTTCACCAACATTGAGGGAGTAATCATTTATTGATCCTGAAATGCATTATGTCATATAGAACTAACGACTGCATAGATTTGATGATTAAAAGTATGCAGAATTATTATACTGAATGTATTACATTATCACAGCCAAAATGGCTGTTATAATGTAATAAATTTATCCTAAAATTCAAAATTTCTCCAACAAAGTATACTTTGCTAGAAATGTATACTTTGCAATGTTGGTGAAATAGGCTACTGATATTCTATCCTATGTAATGTGTTTTCCCTCATGCACTGCAAATTACCTATGCCAACCAATCACACCATTTCATTTGATCACATTCCAAAACGCTTGAGTCATATTCAAGTATATATACAGCATAGATGCTTTTATTTATTTATGCATTTTCGCTACATACTTAATCGTGAGGAGAGGAAAATTTGTGAAATAGTTGTTTTTCTTTTAAAATAAGTTTTATATACACTAGTTTAATTTAAGTACAAATAATATAAAATAATTTAATTTAGTAACCATTGATTACACAAAAACTAGCTTTGGAACTCTAGTTATATTTCAGTATTATTAACATTTGTTTTTACAAATCCCTATGTGTTTACTAGATGTCTCACGGAACTTGCAAGTACAATTCGGTTCAAATATGACTCGAGGTTGGGTTCAGAAATACAATACAAATCTAAGCCAGTTTATTTTTAATTTTACTAGTCTATTCATTACATTCTGTGCATATTTGAGACCATTTAAATGATTAAATGTTTTCTGGGACGCTCAAGGTTACAAAACCGCAATTTGTTATCAACGAGCAGCCTGTTGACACTACGGTTCCCCATTGAATGTCACTTGTGATTGTGTGACACTGGCGTGGTGTATGCGTGATTGTATGTTTGTGGTTGAGGTGCACGCTGGGCTCACTAGCATTGTGAACAGTGCAAAGCAAGTCAGCTGGGCTGCCGTTTCATTAAACTTTGTACGACTAAAATGTTCGTAAGTGCAGAATTAAGATAGTCTGTAAATGTCACATTAACAACATTTTCTTGTAAACAGTTGTTGGATTTACATTTATTGAGCATAGGCTGCATAATCCATGAATTGAAATTTCCAGACGATCCTAGATTTGCACGTAGGAACATTTTAGTCGTACGGAGTTTTATAGTGAAACGGCCCCCAGGTGCTTCCACTGTACATGAGAAGATGTGGGATGAAAAATATTTACAATTATATAATATTTTCTGTAAACACGTTGAAGGTTGATGAAATATTCAGGGCAAATGCGGAATAGAATTCCTCATTGCTATGACAATTTTGTCAACACCATTTATAGTTTCTTTAAATATTTTTCATGAAAAATCGCACATCTTCTTAGGTACAAATTCACATGGATTGTCTCATATAGGCAGTGAGCAAGCACAGGGTGGTATGCCGAACAGTTAGGTACTGTTCATGATGCAAAAACTGTACTGTACCGAAATACAGTAAGTCCAGTCTTGTCAAACTGTTGTTTGTCTTTAACTCGCAGGTGTACGTTGTTTCTGTCAGCTTTAACCCTTTGTATGCTTTCAGATAATTAAACTTCAAATTGAACAAGTATAGCCATTATCTGTATGCAATTATAAAAGTGCATGTAATTCCTACTTATTAAGTTGTATACACAATTAATGATTCACCCGCTATGTTAGACAATATGTGGACTGGAGAAATGGGACTTATGGGATTTGTGACCAGTGTCGCTCCTGATTAAATAACACACTCGTGTACGCTGTGTTGCCTGTTTTTGGGATTTTCCTCTCAATGTAGCAGGTTAAATGCGGGATCTAACCCATGATCCCTAAATGACCGTTGGTCTTGATCGGCTGTTAAACACCAATACATCAAATCAAATTGTATTGATTTGTCATGCCGTGCCACATTCGAGTGATTTTGTTAACTGCATCTTGTCGTGCCTGTATGTTGTGGTGACTTTGTTGTCGTGCCTGGTATTGGTGACGTGTCCAGCTTTCAGGATACACAGCTTTCCGAGAACAGCTTAAATCATTATCGCAGTATGAGATGCACAAGCTTATCAGCAGTGTGCTAACCGCAAATGGGCTCTTGAGTTTATTTTTTCAGAACACATGTCATACATGTAGTTATACATGCTTTAACCAATTAAATATCATACATGTAATACATGCTTTAACCAATTAAATGTTGATACACACACCCTTGATGGGTATACACAAATCAATGTTTTTTTCCACAAACTTTTCTCATTTTTTATTCAAAGTATATGTTGTGACTATGTAAAAGGTTAACCCCATTCACCCCAAGTAACTGGGATGGATTTTGATATGTTAATTTTGCAACCAATCCAATAGTCACAAAATGGTTTTAAGACTAGTCCATTTATGAAAATGAGGTGTTTCTCAAAAATGTGAAAATTATAATCTAATTAACCATTTCAACACCACAGGCCTGTATTGTGTTATTGGCAAACAGTGTATATCCTGATGAGACGGCTCGTCACGAGCCTGCTCATCTGGATCTACACATTTCGCCAATACCACTATACAGGCCTGTGGTGTTGAAAGAGTTAAACAATTGTAATATGAAACAGCCCAAAAACACAGATACACACTTTATGTGAACTTTTGTTAGAGTTACGGGTTCAAACACTGGGTGGACCGTGAAAAGTTTAAATGTATAATTACATCTCAGGACCCGATCCTTGAAACAGTTCTTTTGTTTATTGCTTACCTGTTGAATGTGTCACAATTGTATAATATTAGGTTTGCATATAACGTGCGTTCGCTGTAGTTTGCCAGTATTCCGGGCTACTTGGAAAACACGCATGGCTGGGAATGCGGAGATGACCGAATACGTTTTTAATAACTATTACTATGTAGGTATATCGTTCAACCAGTCTTTTTCTATTTTCCAAACTGATAACAGCCAATCCTGTGTCCCATCGCACAATGGGGGATTCGTCGCTTTATGCAATACACATCCTACATTAGAGCGGAATCCCAGTGATTTCCATTGTAGGTTATTATTATCTGTCACGACAACTTTTGTCTTGAGAAAGTTTACATGCTTGTATTTGCCGACAGCGCAGGACTGGACACATTGGAAAAATAGGTTTGCGGTTTATTAATCATCAGCCAACTAATTCCTTGATTAAATGTACATACCCACTCAGTTGGCACAAGATCTTCTTTATACAAATTAAATAAGTGGATAATTGTGTCACTATTCCACCAGTTCTAAAATTTACAAGTACCTACTATACAGATATAATCATTTAGTAATATTTATTTTACTGATAGTGGTGGGATCGGGGTTCATCCTTACCGGAATCCCGACTGAAGACTTGGTTTGCCCCTCACATACGTCTTTGGCAATTTGTATGTGACAGTTGAATCTGGTTATACCCCTTATGTGAGTATTACGATATTTGTAATCCTATTTTAGGGGAAGGGGCCAAGTGACTTGGTGTGGTTTGGACCTGGCACCAGGTCAGGTTATTCTAATTTCTGGGCTGAATATATTTGTTCTCGATGTAAATATTCCGTTCTGATTTTGGGATTCCCCCCCCAACCCCCTCCCCCCCCCCCCCCCCCCCCAAGCAGCAGGTTAAAATGGGTGGGATCGAACCCGTTTGCCCGGCCTTACATGACCTTGGCTGTTGATAGGCCGTTAAACACTAATAAACAAAGAAATTTACTGATAGTGACTCGCAGTGGTATCAGGCATTTTCACATGCAAATGAGGCGTGCTATTTTTACATTATTTATACTAATTAAATGTGTCACCTGAAAAAAATATTATTTTCAACAGATTATAAAGTATGATCATTGCACACAAACAAGTAAATACAGTAATAAATAGTATGTCTGTTAACATTTTAAGGAAACATGGTTATCACCACTGACATCAGAGTGGAAACTTATGTCTGATATAACATGCATAATAATGCCAATCAATATGTGGGACAATGGTGAATGCATGTTTATTTGGCCAGAAAATCTCATATCTACATAATATACAAAACTATCTGTCTCCATATATTATGACCTACTGAGTGGGCATGTACCTTTGAGGCATTGGGCTGAAATGTTGGAACTTTCGGTTTGTCATTTATTAACCCTTTCACCACTAAGTAACTGGAATGAATTTTCATATGTTAATTTTGCAACCAATCCAAATGTCACAAAATTAGTTTCAGACAAGTCCATTTATGAAAAGGGGGTGTTTTTGTTCTCAAAAATATGAAAATCACTTGCAAAAAATGCAGATTCTGATGAGGCTGCTCGTCGCGAACCGTCTCATCCGGATCTACACTTTTTGCCAATACCGCTATACAGGCATGTGGTGTTGGAAGGGTTTAGTACCACTCAACATGTGACTATGAAACGTGACTTTCAGTCGCATGACTATTAACTTTTGTTGTGCAACATACACCTGATCCAGGTAGTACAAATAGCTGACAGGGTTGGCGGAATATGATCCACAATATATTTCCTTTTTATACGACCGTTTTTTAAAAAAAACGGTACGTATTATGTTTTACCGCGGGGGCGGGGCGGGCGGGCGGCTGACAGAAAAAGTGCATAGTTCGTGTACACAACTCCTCCGAAACCGTTCAGTCGATGGATCTGAAACTATACACACGTCTTCTACACATATTGAAGATGTGCACCTTGGTGTTTTTATGCCGAAAACGTATTTGTTAACACAAATATCACCTTTTTAACTGAGCCATTTTTTAGCGCGCCTTCCGAAGGAAGAAGTGCTTATGGCATACCCTCGGCTCGTAGTAGGTGTCTGTCTGTCTGTCTGTCTGTCTGTCTGGTCTGTCTGTCTGTCTGTCTGTCTGTCTGTCTGTCTGTCTGTCCGTCCGTCCGTCCGTCCGTCCGTCTGTCTTCAAAAAGTATACTGGCCTATAGTTTATGTTTCCTTGCTTGGATTTGCTTCATATTTCACACACGCATTGCTCCAAGGGTCCTCTACTGCGCTGTGGCCGTGCCGCCCCTTCTAAGCCCAGGTTCAAGATCACATACTTTGTGCATCTCGAAACCTTAACGCTCTGGTAAATGGCCTATGTTTTCTGTTTCCTTGCTTGGATTTGCTTCATATTTCACACACGCATTGCTCCAAGGGTCCTCTACCTCTGCTAAGCACAGGGTCAAGGTCAAATACTTTGTACGCTCGAAACCTTAACACGCTCTGGTAAATGACTCATAAATTGTGTTTCCCTTATCCAGCACGTTGTGTTTTCAAATGTGCCCTCGGTTCCTTTGCTGCCACCGGGCGCGCTTCGTTGCACTCTGACAACTCTTGTCTACATTTTTGTATCCAATTCTATATCATTTCTGCTTTACACATCTCTGCCTAAATTAGTATACATGTTTAGCACAACGAGATGAAGAAATAATGCTATAGAGTTTCAAATTCTCATTAATGTTTCTTGCCTTGGTGGTGACAGCTTCACATTTCTGCATCTTCGCTGTCTGGCCCATATTCGACGGGTGTATTTTGTGACTTACGGCACTCTTGTTGTTTGGTAGTCTCTCACCTGAGTCTTATGTGGATATATATGTGGATATATTATATGGTAAACATATTCGTGTGTGTGACTGGAGGAATGAGGTTTATGGGTTTGCAAACAGTGTAGATCCAGGATCTGTACTGATCGCCATTCCAGCAGTAAATCACCTGTCATATTTCTAACAGGCAATATATAATTTTCAGGCTACAGGAGTGTGTTATTTGGAGCTACACTGGTCATAAATCCCATAAGCCCCATTTCTCCAGTCACACTTATAGCTTCCTGAAAGCTGATCAGTCCAAATGTTGTGATATGTTGACGGTATTTAACCCTTTCAAAACAACAGACCTCTATAGCAGTCTTTGCAAACAGTGTAGATCCAAATGAGACGGCTCATAACGAGCCGTCTCATTAGGATCTCCACTTTTTGAAAGTAATTTTCATTTTCTTTTTGAAAAAAGGAAACACACCCTTTTCATTAATGAACTAGTCTGAAATCATAATTTTCTGACTATTGGATTGTTCGGAATATTAACATATCACAGTCCATTCTCGTTATTTAGGGTTAAAAGGGTTATATCTAAATACAGGCTTTGTTTATGCTGTGAAATGACTTATGGTTCTGTAATTTGTCAGTCATGGTGTAAGCACATGTCATGAGGAACGAGGATCCGTATGTTCGTTCTTCCTTCCATCCGTTTGTTTGTCCGTCTGTCCACCCGTAACACATAAACTTAACATTTTAAAATGAGCATTAACCCTTTCAACCCTAATTATCTGGAATGAACTGTGATATGATAATTTTCCGACCAATTCAATCGTCACAAAATGATTTTCGGACTGGTCCATTTATGAAAAGGAGGTGTTTACGTTCTAAAGAATATGAAATTTACTTGCAAACAGTGTAGATCCTGATGAGACGGCTCGCTACGAGCCGGCTCATCTGGATCTGCAATGTTTGCATAGACCGATATAGCGGGCTTTCGGGTTCAAAGGGTTAAAGTATTTGTTTGTCAGTCCAGGCGGTGGCCGGGGGCATCTGTGAGCCACTGACCACTTACTCTAGTTACTCTATTGCAACAAGTGACATGTCAGCTAAAGTTTTCAAATTATGATATATTGTATAATCTTCAAAGCATGATACAGATTGTTGTCGTCAGTCGGAAGGTATTTGTGGCTGTGACTGGCGAAATGGGGCTTATGTGTATTGCGACCAGTGTGTATCCAGATCAGCCTGTTCATCAATGAAACACCCATGTTGCTTCCAACAAGCAGTCTATATTGTTATCAGGCTACAGGTGGGTGTTATTATACCCCCGCAACAAGTTGTGGGGGCTATACTGGAGTCAGGTTGTACGAGCTTACAAATGGATACATATGTGGCTAGGAGCACAATAAGTTATGTAATAATATATTGTTCTTTGATTTTATGTGGCTAAAAATGGGTTTATGTGGCTACAGAACAATAGGGATGAACAAAGGAAAAGTTTAGGTTAGTCACATAAGTATCCATTTGCAGGAACGTCTGTGCGTCCGTGTGTCCGTCCGTCACTAAACTTAACATCAGAGAAATTGTATTATAACTTTTATTTCCTTCATCTAAAATTCTTAATATTTCACTTGTGCATTCCTCTAACCTATAGGTTGTACTATCATGCTGTGACAAATCCATGACCGTCCAGCCCCCGTTGATCCCAAGGTCAAGGTCACATACTTAGTCTCTTTACTAAACTTAACATCAGAGAAATATGTTATAACTTCTATTTCTTTCATCGAAAATTCTTAATATTTCATGCATGCATTCCTCTATGTGCCAAATCCACGACCGTCCAACCCCCGCTGATCCCAAGGTCAAGGTCAAATACTTAGTCTCTTTACAAAACTTAACGTCAGAGATATATGTTATAACTTCTCTTTCCTTCTTTGAAAATTCTTAATATTTCACTCGTGCATTCCTCTTAGGTTGTACTATCATGCTGTGACAAATCCACGACTGTCCAACCCCCGCTGATCCCAAGATCAAGGTCACATACTTAGTCTCTTTACAAAACTTAACATCAGATAAATATGTTATAACTTCTATTTCTTTCATAATAAAATCTTAATATTTCATGCATGCATTCCTCTAAGGCTCTACTATCATGCCGTGACAAATCTGCTGATATCGAGCTCAAGGTCACATACTTAGTCTCTTTACAAACTTAAAGGCCCAACTGGGATATAAAAGCCACCAGATGGCACTGGGCAGGCTGTTTGATAATTGTATGCATGCTTCACTTCAGGAACACATTTTCAGATATTTTAGAAATACCACTGAACAAATAAGTACACTATTTCACACAGACATATATAATACAACTTTGATAGGTTTAGAAAAAATTGGATTTAAGAAAACAAATGTAAATGTGCTTCAGAGAAATCGGTTATAACTTATATTTCCTTGCTCAGATCTGCTTCACATTTCACACACGCATTGCTCCAATGGACCTCTACCACCCTGTGACAAATTCACATTCGTGTCGCCCCCGCTAAGCCCAAGGTCAATGTCAAAACCCACACACTTTGATTTTGTGTTAATATTTAGGGGTACCTGGGCCCAGGCGGGGGGAATTACGTAGGCCTCGCTTACTGACCAATCTAATTTGATCAGGAGCAGACTGGTTACAAATCCCATAAGCTCCAGTCACAGCCACGTTTGATACATTTTAGTGAGTTACCCGGTAAAGATTGGTCTCTGTAAGCACAGCCAACAATCAACAGCAAAAATAAACTACAATAATTCACAGAGGGCAGTGACACGATGTTTTCGTTACTGCGTAATTGCTGATGTGTAGATTTGACGTTTGTCACTTGAGTTACAGCACCCAGGATGTACTGTCAACCAATCATATTGTATTGGGGTGTGCAATCTTTTATGTTCCTTAATAACCAGCAAAGGGCAAAAGCAAATAACAGGGGACCGTTTCACTAAACTTTCGTACTACTAAAATGTGTGTAAGTACAAAAATATGATGGTCTGTAAATTTCACATTAACAATGTTTTCTTGCAAACAATTATTGGATTTACATTTATTGAGCATAAGCTGCACATGCAGCCTATGCTCAATAAATGTAAATCCATCAATTGGATTTCCAGACGATCCTAAGTTTGCACTTACAAACATTTTAGTCGTACGAAGTTTAGTGAAATGGGCCCCTGAATTCCAAGAAAGCAAGGACACATTGTTTGTGTTACTGCGTAGTTGATTAAATTTTGAGTTTGTCATCTTGTATTAAGCGGCCCATACACGATAAATTTTATTGTGCAATATTTAATATTGTGCAATAAAATTGATCGTTTGTGGGCGACATTGACACTTTGCACAATATTTTGAAGAAATCAATTTTTTTTGATTTTTATAAACGGTTGGTCAATAAAATTGTCGTGTATGTGGGGTCGGTCAATTTTATAGCACAATATATTCATTCATCGAAGCTACACAATCCGGTTTTACAGACAGTTATCTGTTTTCTGTCACAATGTATGCAATAATATTTGTCTCTATCATAGGACCAACCATGCACAACAGTTCGTGGAATGAAGAAGAAAATGTATGTAATCTTCTGGCTCATTTGCACGTAATTCCTGAAGCAGTTTATCAGTGGATAGAGTCAGATCTCCTTCACAGCCAATCATTGGCCCGTTTTCTTCCATGCCGTATATTTCTCTTTCTCAAAGAAAATGCCAAGACCAGAGCCGAGCCATGCAAGTATCACTATCAACACCAATATTCATTAACCCTTAGACCGCTACGCAACACACAGCAATTGTCGTCTGCTGTTGCTTTTATATCTTGCCTTATTTCTCAATAAAAACATGATTTGACAGCACTTCAGAATCATTTCCAATGGAAATGATTCTGAAATGCTGTCAAAGCATGTTTTTGATGATAAAAATGTAAAATAGAAAATAAACAGCAGACGACAAAAATTAAGATAGCGGTGTAAGGATTAGTTGATGTGTGCACTATCACAGCTCCAAAGCAAATGACAGCTTTATTTCTATGGAAGGGGATATCCGCCACTACATTGCATGCTGCTTCATGACAATGCAGTCGACCATTGTTACATGTCATCCTGCAATGCGGCTATTCGTTACTGTTTATTATTACATTTCACATTGCATACCTCGATTGGCTATTTGACATTGTTACATGTCATCCTGCATATTGGCTATACAATACTGCTTAATGACAACTCCATCTTGCATTATTACATTGCATATTGCATACCTTGATTGGCTATTTCACATTGTTACATGCTATATTCGGCCATGTGTCATTCTGCTTACTGCTTGCTGGGATGCGTATATGACTATGTGAATTCCGATGAATGACGCATGCAAGCACGCAGAATGGCCCATGTCAGAATATGAAATTGCCGAATGAGGGATGCCAGCATCGCAGTAAGCAGTAGGCCGAATGAAACTTGGAAAATGTGCAACCAAAATTGATAAAATTACGCATCTTAACTGGAGCTCTGTGTACGTGCTGATGTACTGCACAACTACTTTTATTGACGTTTCATTGACGTATGTGCTCATGTACTGCACAACTACTTTCACTGACGTTTCAGTGACGTATGTGCTCATGTACAAGGAATTGATTGGGTTTCCATAGGTAACATAAGCTACCGTGCCCGATACAGGCACGTACCTAATTGTTAGTGACATCACCTGGTAAATAGCAAGTAATACAATACCTGACAATGGCTGGTCTCCCATGGTTATTTTGCATTTTTGTGGTTTTAAATTTGAAGCCTTGTTTCTGCACTATTTCACCCGAATGTTGTATGAACTGGGAAATAGGCCTGTGGTGTTGAAAGGGTTAAAGAAACTATTGTCTCTTAATACAAATTTGGTTGTGGTTCCTGTAATAATTGTACACGGTATATTTGATCTATGAATGATGTGCAACAGTGGACAATGTCGTTCATCACCAGGCATGTTCATTGTCCGTGTTAAAGGCCTCCGCCCCCACCCTCACCACCATGCCCCGCCTCACCCACACACAGACCAGTATACCAAAACGCCTATATGGGGCATGACCAAATTTCTATAATTTTCGCTATTTTTAACAGTTGATTTTCTGAAACAGAAAACAGTTCAAGTATTTTATGATCACATTAACCCTTTCAATCTTGGATTATTATCATACGTTGGGTTTTTTCATACTAATTTTGGGACTATTCCATTGATGACAAAATGCTGAATTTCTGTTGAGCTGAATAATAGTGAAATGCTGCAGATCCTGATGAGAGGCTCGTTTCGAGCCGGCTCAACTGGATATACAGTGTTTGCACAAATTGGCTTTCTGACCTCTGGGTTGAAAGGGTTAAAGGGGACATTGACCATAACTGGTTCCTCATCAGAATGACTACTGTCTGTTCCACGTTTTTCTGCCGACGAACTGTTGGCTATTAAACACATTAAATCGAAAACATATCAAAATGTAGGTAGTTTTTCATGAATAACAAAAAAGTCACCCTCCCTAAAAAAGATCATTGAATGAAATTCTGTCAAATATTGATTTGATTGCGAAAATACGATGTTCCTATGGGAATTTAACATGGGCGCTAAAAATATATTTTTTTAATTTGTGGAGTGATTTTCAAAATCGAACTATTTCGCCAGGTTTCGGAGTCAATTTCCATGTTTTTATTGGGAAAGAAAGACATACTATGACAATAACTTTCATTTCCCGCGGTCTAAGGGTTAAATCCTGATAAAACTGTGGGAATGTAAAAAATGATCTAATACTGTTGCTATTGTTTTAGGTTCCTTTTTCGCAGTCAGCGGCGCTAGTAGATTCCCACCATCCTAGTAGATTTCCCACCACCCTGGTAGATTCCCCACCACCCTACCTAGTAGATTCCCCACCACCCTAGTAGATTCCCCACCACCTTCTGTTGCACATTATACTGGCACCTTAACCCTTAGAAAGCGGGAAACGAAATTGTCGTCTGCTGTTGCTTTATATTTTGTCTTCTATATAAATAAAAACATGGTTTGACAGCACTTTAGAATCATTTCCAATGGAAATGATTCTAAAGTGCTGTCAAATCATGTTTTTGATGATAAAAATGGAAAATAAAAAATAAACAGCAGACGACAAAAAAGCATACTTTTACGCATTTGTGGTTGCAAAAATATGTTTGTTCAGCCATTCTCAGGATTTGGCATTGCAATTGGAACTGTTCCCGCCCCTGTCTGTACTGCTTGTTAGAAGTATGACTGGTGTTTCATTGATGGAATGGCGAACAGTAAAGATCCCGATCAGATACTACATGAAAATGCGTATGCTTCTTCAATCCCAAGCGCACATTTCTGATACGTGTATGCATTGAGAATACAATTATAAACTGTTTTTGAAATGATTTCTAATATATTATTTATATGTTGATAGCTATATAAGGTATATACCTGGGAAAACAGAGGTATATATAGCTTAGCTTCCTGGGAAAAGGGAAAATGCCAGTTCCTCTTGTCACATGAATGTGACTCAGCGTATACATGTATGTGTATATCTATGGGTATTTGATAGGTCGTTGCAAGACGGCGTTTATGTATATCATAGATAGTAACAGGTGTTAACTATGCCAGTGAAATTTGGTCACATAACAATATTAGCTGGTTTCAATAACATTGTTTGTGACTAAACCTGTACGTGATTTTGGCACATAACCATTGCAATACTGAATTATATTTTGTTTCGATTTTCCTTTTTTTTTCTCACCAAAAACATGGTTTGACAACACTTTATAATCATTTCCATTGGAAATGATTATAATGTGTTGTCAAACCATGTTCTAGTTGAGAGAGAACACTAAATATAAAGTGCCATTGATTACAATTATCGGTTCCCGCATTATATTTGTTCATTCATGTTCTTAGACACGTGGGGGGATCGGAAGTTATTCAGGTCTTAATGTTTAAAGGTACATACCCACTCAGTAGGCACAAACTGTTCTTTATATCAGAGACATCATCTGAGACATTTTCTGGCAAAATAAACATTCATTCAGCATTACCCCATTTATTGATTGGCATTATTATACATTTTATATCAGAGGTAAATTTCCACACTGATATCAGGGGTGATAACCGTGTTTCCTTAAAATGTTACCAGACTTATTCTCTGTGTTTATTTTTCATGTGCAAGGATCATACTTTATAATCTGTCGAAAAAATATTATTTGTTCAGGTGACACTTTTAATTAGTATAAATAATTAAACAATATCATGCCTCATTTGGATATGAAAATAGCCTGATACCACCGTGTGTCACTATCAGTAAAATCAATATTATTAAATGATTATATCTGTACAGTTGGCACTCGTAAATTTTAGAACTGGTGAAATAGCGACACAATTACATTTATTTAATTCCTATAAAGAACATTTTGTGCCTCCTGAGTGGGCATGTACCTTTAACCCTTGCAATGCTGAATTATATTTTGTCATCTGTTTATTTCCGATTTTTATTTTTTCTCCTCACCAAAAACATGGTTTGACAACACATGAGAATCATTTCCAATGAAAATGATTCTAAAGTGTTGTCAAACCATGTTCTAGTTGAGACAGAAGACTAAATATAAAGCGACAGGGACTACAATGATCGGTTCCCGCATTCTAAGTGTTAATTAATGTATGTTCTTACACAGGGGGGGGGGGGGTGGGGGGGGGGGTGGTGATCAGAAAGTTATTCATATCCGAATGTTTAATGCATCCATCTGTATATGACCTTGCTGTTAAACATGTAAAACCCCTATTCAATCAATCAATCAATCAATCAATCGATTGAGCAATCAGCTTATTATTGTGTATAGATGATGCTAATCCTTAGTCGGCGAATAAACAATCAATCAATCTATTATTATAACACAATCAACTTCTTTGGATTAAAACTGACACACATGCCGAAAACTTGTTGTATTTGTTGGTTTACACCTACACGTGTGCAATCAGATTGTACTGTAGGAAGACTTATGTTTGTTCATTCCTTAGATGAATCATTAATCGCTGGTAATTATTTGCATCAAATTGCATTGTATATGGAACGTGAATTGTCATTCATGAGTTTAATTTCCATAGATGTGCATTCTTAAAACTGCAATGGCTGGATGAATATTTATATACTGGATTTAAAAGTAGTTTGCTGTGGAATGATACACTTGATAATAGTTTGACATATGTATTCAGAAGAGCCTTTTAAACTATTTAAAAATGGACTACCTCATTAGCATATCTCCCGTGATGTGTGCTAGTCCTATCTCGATTGCTATAGTAATAAGTGATAATATGTAGACGGTGAGAGTCTTGTGAAGCTTGGTAGCATATAGTGTTTGGAGTGTATGTCCGTCCACTGGTGTGGTTAACAAGTTTTCTTGTTAATCCTTACACCGCTCTATCTTAATTTGTTGTCATCTGCTGTTTATTTTCTATTTTCCATTTTTGTCATCAAAAACATGCTTTGACAGCACTTCAGAAATGCAGGAATTCCGCTGGCGATCGCCACTTTCGCAATTGGCGATACAAATAAACAATTGGCGATAAAAAATTGCAAATTTCGAGATTTTTTTTTTTGAAGTGCCAATTTTTTTAATTTTCCCAGCAGGAAATGATTCTGAAGTGCTGTCAAACCATGTTTTTTATTGAGAAATAAGGCAAGATATAAAGCAACAGCAGAAGACAATTGTTGTTTGTAGCGGTCTAAGGGTTAATTGATAAATTGTGTACACCTGTACATGTTGTTATCCCCCGATGAAATGTTCAGAACAAATGTGGAATAGAATAGAAAGGCCTCGTCCAGTATTTCCGCGACTTTTCCAAGTTTATATCCCCGATAAATTCAACAGAAAGGCCATTCATTCCTTATAATTCCAGCATTTGAAATAAATTCATCAAGAAAATTTCTTTATTTTCCGTTTTCTTAAGAATTATTTAACTGCGCCTCACGGTTACGGAAACTAGTTCGGCGTGGGAGTTTACTGGGATATACATTTTGGACAGAGACTTGCTACGGGCCAATCAATGTTAGGGAATTGTGTAAATATTTTTGTGCTGGAATTATGACCATTTCATCAACTTTCGACATCATTTATAGAAAATATCACAGCTACTGTAAATATTTTTCACGAAAAATCGGCTGGCCATCAGATAAAATCACATAGCATGTCTCATTGTTGTGTGGAATATGCTGGGTGCGGCTGCTCTATTCTCTCTCATCTCGTATATTCTCCGCCATCTTGCATATGTAGCTACATGTACGTATTCTTTTCCCATATGGACCACCGGCTGAGAAAAGAACCTTATGGCATTTACACAACAAATATAGGCCAGTCTTGCGCCTTACCAAACTTGCAAAATTACGAGTAGCTTCCCTTGATCTACTTCTAGGGTATTATCGTCCGTGTAAAAATTGGCAGACTTTGGTCGGTTTTGACCGAGAAACCGAGAAATTCCGACAATTCGCATGTCAAGGAAGTAGTTCTAAGGGAAAGTACTCCTGATTTTCAAAGTTCAGTAACCTGTTTATAAGACTGTTCTATATAGGGCCGAGTCATGCTGCACATTTTTAGCTCGCCTGCACGAAGTGCATAAGAGCTTATGGCATACCCCCGGCGTCGTCGGCGTCGTCGGCGTCGGCGTCGGCGTCGGCGTCGTCCACAAACTTAACGTTGGGTAAATGTCTTATAATTTCTGTTTCCTTTCATGGAACACCTTGTTATTTCATACATGCATTCCTCAGATGACCCTCTATCATGCTGTAATAAATCCATGACCCACCACCCAACCCCTACCCCAAGGTCAAGGTCACAAACTTAGCACATTCATAAACTTAACGTTGGGGTTAAATTTCTTTCTTATAACATCTGTTTCCTTTCATGGAACACCTTGATATTTCAGACATGTATTCCTCAGATGACCCTCTATCATGCTATAGCAAATCCATGACCCAACACCCAACCATTACCCCAATGTCAAGGTCACAAACTTAGCACATTCATAAACTTAACGTTGGGGTAAATTTCTTATAACATACTGTTTCCTTTCATGAAACGCCTTGATATTTCATACATGCATTCCTCAGATGACCCTCTATATGCATGTAGCAAATGTATGACACCACCCAACCCTTACCCCAAGGTGAGGTCCACAAGGCCCTTACACATTCATAAACTTAAACGTTGGGGTACCCCAAGTTTCAATTATACCTCTGTCTTTCATGGAACGCCTTGAAACATTACAGCATTGTCATGACTAACTGCTGTATATCCACGCCCACCACCCAACCCTTACCCCAAGGTCAAGTCACAAACTTACATGTTCATAAACTTAACGTTGGGGTAAATGTTGTTAATTCCTGTTCATAGGGAAGCCTTCATCATCATCATGCATTCATCTGCTGACCCTCTATCAAGCTGTAGCAAATCCACGATCCACCACCCAACCCTTACCCCAAGGTCAAAGTCACAAACTTAGCATGTTCATAAACTTAACGTTGGGGTAAATGTTGTGTGACTTCTGTTTATTTACAGGGAACGCCTTCATATTTCATACATGGATTCATCTGATGATACTCTATCGTGCTATTGAAAATCCATGACCCACCGCCCATCCCTTACCCCAAGGTCAAGGTCACAAACTTAGCACATTCATAAAGTTAACGTTGGGGTAAATGTTGTGTAACTTCTGTTTATTTACAGGGAATACCTTCAGATTTCATACATGCATTCATCTGATGAAACTATCGTACTATAGCAAATCCATGACCCACCTCCCACCCCTTTCCTCAAGGTCAAGGTCACAAACTTAGCACATTCATAAACTTAAATGTCATATAACATCTGTTTTCTGTCATGGAACGCCTTGATATTTCATACATGCATTCCTCAGATGACCCTCTATCAAGCTGTAGCAAATACACGACTCACCACCCAACCCTTACCCCAAGGTAAAGGTCACCTAGCACATTCATAAACTTAACGTTGGGGTAAATGTTGTGTAACTTCTGTTTATTTACAGGGAATACCTTCATATTTCATACATGCATTCATCTGATGAAACTCTATCGTACTATTGCAAATCCATGACCCACCCCTTTCCCCATGGTCAAGGTCACAAACTTAGCACATACATAAACTTAAAAATAACGTTGGGGTAAATGTCTTATAACATCTGTTTCCTTTCATCGAACGCCTTGATATTTCATACATGCATTCATCTGATGATACTCTCTTGTGCTATAGAAAATCCATGACCCACCTCTTACCCCAAGGTCAAGGTCACAAACTTAGCACATTCATAAACTTAACGTTGGGGTAAATGTATTATAACATCTGTTTACTTTCATGGAACGCCTTGATATTTCATACATGCATTCCTCAGATGACCCTCTATTATGCTGTAGCAAATCCCAACCCTTGCTCCAAGGTCAAGGTCACAAACATAGCATGTTCATAAATTTAACGTTGGAATAAATGTTGTGTAACTTCTGTGTCTTTGCAGGGAACGCTTTGATATTTCATACATGCATTCATCTGATGATCCATTAGTGCTACAGAAAATCCATGACCCCCCCCCCACTTTCCCCAAGATCAACATCATAAACTGAACGTTGGAGTAAATGTCTTTTTATAACTTCTGTTTCCTTACAGGGAACGCCTTGATATTTCATACATGCATTCATCTGATGATACTCTATCGTGCTATAGCAAATCCATGACCCCCCACCCCTTTCCCCAAGGTCGAGGTCACAAACATAGCACATTCATTAACTTAACGTTGGAGTAAATGTCTTTTTATAACTTCTGTTTCTTTACAGGGAACGCCTTGATATTTCATACATGCATTCATCTGATGCAACTCTATCGTACTGTAGCAAATACATGACCCACCTCCCACTCCTTTCCCCAAGGTCAAGGTCACAAACTTAGCACATTCACAAACGCTTTGATATTTCATACATGAATTCATCTGATGATCCTCTATTGTGGTACAGCAAATACATGACCCCCCACACCCATTTCCCCAAGGTCACAAGCTTAGCACATTCATACATGCATTCCTCATGTGAATAGCTATCATACTGTAGAAAATCACCAACTTGGGTTTAACGTTGGGTTAAATTTTGTTTTACTTCTGTTTTCAGGGAGCGCATTGATATTTCATACATGCATTCATCTTAATATGCTATATTATGCTATAGCAAACCCACAACCCACCTTGCACCTCTGACCCCAATGTCAAGGTCCACCGCATGCCCCTTAACCCAAGGTCAATTATATATAATATTCATGTTTGTTATGCAACTGTGCCAAGTTTGAGTGAAGGCTGCCAACAGGTGAGCTACATTGTCTTCTGACAACTCTTGTTACAGCTGCAACAGTGTCAAATTCATTTACTCGTGCCAGTTAGCCTGTCTGATGATCTGAATAGCGAACAACATAGCCCCTGATCAGACTCTACAGACTGCAGGGGCTATGTTGGTCGCGTGGATGGCAGGTGGGAGCATGCGATGGGTAATTTAACGATCGAGGTTCATCCTTACCGGTCCCGACTGGAGACCTGGTTTGGCCCTCACATACGTCTTTGAAATTCTGTATGTGACAGTTGAATCTGGATATACTATACCCCTTATGTGAGTATTACGATTATTCGTAATCCTAGTTTAGGGGAAGGGGTCAAATGACTTTGGTGTGGTATGGACCTGGCACCAGGTCGGGTTATTCTAATTTCAAGCTGAATATATTTTTTCTCGATGTAAATATTCCGTTTTGATTTCCCACCTCCAATGCAGCAGGTTCAAACGGGATTGAACCCGTTTTCCCAGCCTTACATCACCTTAGATGTTAATAGGCCGTTAAACACCAATAAACAAACAAATTATGCTGGTCGCACACGTTATTAGGTCCCATTTCCCAGCATGTGGCCCATATATGTTGCATATATACATGTACTACAAACTGCGTTGCATATTGCCTTTGCTTATACATTTTAATGGGCTTACTATGGTGTAAACATGTGTCGGTGTAGATCTAGACTTTGAGAGAGGGAGATTATAAAATCGAGAATCAAACAAACAAGTGTTCAATATTTACATGCTGTATGCTGAATACATTATTAACCATATTAAATTTATTACGGATGATGGGAATCCCATCATCCGTAATAAATTTATGATTGTTAATAGGATGATATGCATATCTTAGCAATTAATGCATACTGAGGGATTCATATCTCATCTGTCAATCCATCCTTATAGATTCATATCTCAACTGTCAATCCATCCTTATGGATTCATATCTCAACTGTCAATCCATCCTTATATATTCATATCTCAACTGTCAATCCATCCTTATGGATTCATATCTCATCTGTCAATCCATCCTTATAGATTCATATCTCAACTGTCAATCCATCCTTATAGATTCATATCTCAACTGTCAATCCAGCCTTATGGATTCATATCTCAACTGTCAATCCATCCTTATGAGATTCACATCTCAACTGTCAATCCATCCTTATAGATTCATATCTCAACTGTCAATCCAGCCTTATGGATTCAAATCTCAACTGTCAATCCATCCTTATGGATTTATATATCAACTGTCAATCCATACTGAGGGATTCATATCTCAACTGGCAATCCATACTGAGGGATTCATATCTCAACTGTCGATCCATCCTTATAGATTCATATCTCAACTGTCAATCCATCCTTATGGATTCATATCTCAACTGTCAATCCATCATTATGGATTCATATCTCAACTGTCAATCCAGCCTTATGGATTCATATTTCAACTGTCAATCCATCCTTATGGATTCATATATCAACTGTCAATCCATACTGATGGATTCATATCTCAACTGTCAATCCATACTGAGGGATTCATATCTCAACTGTCGATCCATCCTGAGGGATTCATATTTCAACTGTCAATCCATCCTTATGGATTCATATATCAACTGTCAATCCATACTGAGGGATTCATATCTCAACTGTCAATCCATACTGAGGGATTCATATCTCAACTGTCGATCCATCCTGAGGGATTCATATTTCAACTGTCAATGCATCCTGAGGGATTCATATCTCAACTGTCAATCCTTCTTGAGGTATTCATATCTCAACTGTCAATCCATCCTTCACACCTGAGGCCACGTGATCTGGTGTAATAAGGGTGCCTGGCACCAAATCAGAACGCTTCTTTTTAGTGCTGAAATATTGCATGGTAATTCATTTGAGTACTGTATGTTTAGCACTCCTGCCATGTCGGTGCACTCCCATCTGTATATACATGTATGTCCTTGCTGTTGAATAGACAACAATCAATCACTCAATGAGAAATGGGGCTTATGGGGTTTGCGACCATTGTAGATCCAGATAATAATAGCAAATTTTGATTATCGGTGGCAATTTTTATTATGTCGGCCGTCTTGAATTTCATAAATACGTGTCCATATGCTATTTGTGAGCCAACATGCATATATGGTTGTGATACACGGTCCGCACAGTCTGATCATGGTCTGCACCATTCGCCATTCCCATAAACCGAATTTCTCCGGTTACAGCCACATTTGCAGAGACAAATCTTCTAATGTAATTTGCCGGAGGTGGGTGTGAGGGGTGGGTGTGGTCTTTACGTCCTCCTAGTAGCAGTAGTACATGTGCATGGCTGTCTGTGCTGGATAATAGTTGCTGCATGCGTTACCATAGTGCTGTCGTCGATAATTATGTAGATCATTTATATTATTATATGACTAAGTATTTCAGTCATTCTCATTGGTCGAAACACGGCCATGTGATTATCTACAAAATGAATGTACACGTCTGAACGGTTTGTTTACACGAATACACACTCTTGGACCGCGAGACCGGTCCGAGATGTGTTTACTCTTTAGAGCGCATGCGTAAATCTGACACATGTATAATTGTTATTGTGTTTTCTTATTTTATGAATATTCGTGGTAAGGGTAGTAGTATATAAGAGTCACAATGATACCATCACCTCTGGAAGGTGCCAGCTACGCGCGGCACCTTCCACAGCATGATGGTATCATTTGTGACTCTTATATACTACTACCGCGAGACCATATATTTATGACATGAGAAGATACACCCTATTAGAGATAAGAATCCCTATGTTATACTCAGTATATATATAACAATCTGTCATACTTTTATTACGAATAAAATATAAACTGACACCCTATTAAAGATATGAAATCTATAAGTTATACTCAGTATTTTACAGCAATCTGTCACAAATATAAACTGACACCCTATTAAAGACAAGTTATCCATAAGTTATACTAAGTATATTACAACAATCTGTCATATATTTACGAATAAATATAAACTTACACTCCCTATTGAAGATAAAAAATATATTGGTTATACTCAGTATAATGCCTACCATAAAGCAAATGAGAGAGCAAGCTAAGAGTTGGGGAATTTCCCTAAGAGGTTTGAGACTCAAGAAAGATATAGCAGATAGGATAAGTGACGCGCGAGCCCTCGTCTACGAGGAGAGGCTGCGGCGTGCGGTTTCGACCGGACGACTGCCCGCCGACCCCCCCGAAAAACGCTCCGAGAAATTGGAGAACGAGACGACGGCCAGTCTGTGCGCCTCCGCTTACGCGCAGCGTGTAAAAGAAGATCCCAGCGCACGTAGAAAACCCCTATACAAGGCGTACTCAACTAAGATTTATCAAGGGTTGGTGGGGGGACCTCCCAAGAAGAGGAGAGATATCGCCAGAGCTTTGGTGGAGGAGGGTCCCAGGATTCTTGCCGAAGAAGCCGAAGTTAGGGAAAACTGTTGATAGGGGTAGGAGGAAGATAGTATGGACTTTCGAGAGGGGGGTAGACGGGGAGATCGCTAATCGTATAATGAATAAAATTCGCCCAGAGATGACCACGGCATGTTACCTGAGGTATTCGTGCTCGTATCGTATTAGGAACATAGAGACCGACGCTACTATGATCTATCACAAACAATCAAAGGGCAGTCCGTGGATAAACGAGATAGCCAAAGCCGAGAGTTGGATATCCGATAGAGAGAAAGGTCGAATGGACATCGACAAAGTCGATAGACCACACAAAATGGACCTTCGTTCGTTGGATATCGGTCGAGGTGAAGATGATCATCGACGCTCAACAACTTCTCATGGGAGCGGGAAAACTCCCAGACTGGTTAAGACAGAAAAAGGGAATGTATTCCGTCGACACGTACGACGACTACTTGTGTCTGTTTAGGTGCATAGCCATCCAACGCGGAGAGAGACCAGACCGCTGTTGTGAGAAGGTACGAGCTCTGGCTCGCGAATATCTCGGGCATGATAACGGACCGGGTAGCCAGGGAATTCCCCTGGACGATATTAAGAAGGTCGAAGAGCGCTTCAAGCTGGGTATTCGCGTGTACGAGCCCACCGCCGATGGAGTGTGGTACCCCATGAAGGTTCCGGCAAATTACGACGTGGTTGGGGGGAAGACAATGACGATTGGAATGTTTGGAGGTCACTCGTTCCTCATAACGAATCTCCGCAAGATGACGAACGAGTACGGGTGCACCGGATGTCAACAACGGTTCACAAAGTCGTGTAACATGCACAGGCACGCGACCACCTGCATGGGTGGGAAGACCGTGGTGACATGTCCAGGTAAGAGGGTAGAGAGACCGCAGTCGGCATACGAGAAGGCGTTCTATTCTGAGGGGTCAGCGAGTGTGAGGTCGATTCAATGGTTGAGCAGAGAAGAGGAGTGGGTGGGAAAGCACATACATCACGCCAACTGCGGGTCACGGTGGTGAGAGGTGGGTGGCCGGTGATCCGGTCGACGGTTACTGTCACGAGACCGAGACCGTGTTTTCAGTTTCACGGATGCTACTGGCCAGGGTGTCCGAGGCATTGCATGAGAGGTAGCGCGAGATCGCTGTACAAGAGGACGAAAATTCAAGACGCCAAGATAAGGTAAGGCGGGTTACGAGCTGGTGGTGATGTGGGAGTGTGAGTGGTTGAATGAGGTGAATACCTACTATCCACAATTGCCACGCGAGGAGGAGACGACTCTGTACCCCCACCAGATAGTCTACGACTTCGAGGCGTATCTCGACAAGTCAAAAACCACGCGACCCACCAAAGACCTGACCTTCGAGGTCGAGCACGTTCCTATATCGGTGTCTTTGGGGGATACGATGCATGAAGGGATCACACACCTATGCGAACGAGATCCCGACACGCTAGTCGAGAAGTTCGTGACCGAGCTGCAGATGAGAGGCAAGGCAATCAGGGAGGGGGTTAGGAAGAAGTATCTGCCGGCCGACATAGATATGTTATCGAAGTCTCAGCAAGCAAAGATTATCTCATGGATTGACCAAGTCCCGGTGGTGGGGGTTCAACTGTAGCAGGTACGACCTGAACCTCATCAAGCAGTACTTTGTAGAGAAGTTGGCGGCCACCGTGAATAAGGTGATGGTCGGAAAGAGAGCCAGCACGACGATGTTTCTGTTTACCCCCCGGAGTTTAAATTTCTCGACATCATCCAGTATCTGGGACCCGGTACCACGTACGACCGGTGGGTTAAGGCGTACGACTGTAAAAACGGTAAAGTCTCACTTTCCGTACGAGTGGTTCGATAGCGCGGACAAGCTCGACCATCCGGGGCTGCCAGACTATCCCGAGTGGTACTCGAAGTTGAAGGGTGAGTTCTTACTGTCGTTGTCCGAGTGGAAAGAGTGTAAGAAGGTATTCCGAGAAAAGGGGATGAAGACGTTCAAGGAATGGTTGCAACACTACAACGACTTGGATGTAGGACGTTCCTGGAGGCTCTGAATAAAATCACGGAGTTCTACAGGGGAAGAAGAGGTGTGGACATACTCAAGGATGCCGTGTCTCTACCCGGTGTTTCCCTTCAGTACCTACTCCGCGGGTCGATCGATGGGAAGGCGGACACGCCCGAGCTGTGGTCACCGAAGTCTGAAACTTACGAGATGATGAAGCGGGGATTGGTCGGTGGTCCGTCCATAGTATTCTCCAGATACGCCGAGGCTGGAAGGTCTGACGATCATGGGTCAGGTGGGGAGTCGGGAGGAGAGATGTGCAAGGCGGTGCTGGGGTACGATGCCAATGCTCTATATCTATCTACTCTGTCGAAGGACATGCCGTGTGGTGAGGAGCAGATATGGACGTGTGACGACCCGGAAAGACAGTCGTATATAGACCGTTTCGTGAGGAAGGTCAGGAGTGAAAAAGTGGTTCGGATTTGCGGAGTTGGATATAGAGGTCACGGAAACGTTGAGAGACAAGTTCTCGGAAATGTCACCGCTGTTCGTTAATCGAGAAGTCGATGAGAACGAGGTTCCGCAGCACATGAAGGACTACCTGGCCCGGACCGGGAGGAAAAGAGTCGAAGGACAGAGAAAGCTCGTGGGGGCAATGTCCGCCAAGAAGATGATCATATACTCCCCGCTGCTAAAGTGGTATCTGGAGCACGGTTTGATCGTCAAGGCGGTGCATAGGGTAATTGACTACACGCCCGGCAAACCGTTTCAATGGTTCGTTAAAGAGGTCACCGCTGCTAGACGGACGGGGGACGTCGACAAGAGCAAGGCGGTGTTGGCGGAGATATTCAAACTGGTTGGCAACGCGTGTTGTGGCAAGCTGATAGAGGCGCAAGAGAGACACCTGAACACCACATATACGAAGGATGAGAAGACTGTCGATCGGCACTGAGGTCGGCGTGGTTCGAAGACCTGGAGGAGATTGGGGAGGCTTACGAGATATCGAGCAGGAAGACTCGGAGTGGTGATCAACAGACCGTTTCAGTGTGGCATAGCGGTCTACCAGTTGGCCAAGCTCCGGATGCTGGAGTTCTACTACGATTTCTTGGACAAGTACGTGGATCGCGGAGATTTCGAACTGATACAGATGGACACTGACAGCATGTACTTCGCGCTGTCGGAGAAGACGCTGGAGGCGGTGGTGAGAAAGAATATGAAGAGAAAGTTCAATAAGAAGAAGACCGAGTGGTTGGCGTGGGACGTGTGGTGCAACAGAACTCCGGGACTGTTCAAGCTGGAATTCGAAGGGGATAGAGCCATCGCTCTGTGTAGCAAGTGTTACTACGTGAGCGGTGATAGAAAATCTAAGCACTCGGCCAAGGGGATGTCGAAGAGATCTAACGATCTGACTTGGGGAAGGTATAAGAGTGCTCTCGAAGGGGGTAGGGATATGGCGGAGAACAGGGGATTCCGAATGATTAACGGGGTGATGAAGACGTACTGTCAACAAAAAATAGGACTCTCGGCGTACTACGACAAGAGGAGAGTGATGGAAGACTGGGTTACACACCGAGCCTATAAGGATAGATAAAAAAAAGAACTCTGAGAGAATACTAAAGACTCTGACGATCCGAGGGTAGCTGAGTGTCAGAAGGCACCGCGAGAAGTTCTTCGCGAACAAACCCTCGAGATGGCCCATTATCCAAATAGTAGAGCACGGGCTCATCGGGCTTGGTAATAGATCGATCTAGATGATATACATTGAGAGACACACGGGATCAGTCGCGCGGCGGCTGCCACCTTCGAGCTCTCCCGGTTGATAGAGGTACCGGACGTCAATATCTGATGGAAGCCGTTGCTCCTCTAAACCAACGGGTCGCCCGCGCGAGACGGCAGAGGGCTCGCTCGTCACCCTTTTAAACTTGATAGCATCTACGGGCTTCTTACCTATCAATCTGGTCACCTCTCCGTTCAGTGCGGATACCACGGCGGGCAGTCTGGCCACCCACTCGGTCGATCGCGAAAGAGGGTCTACAAGTTCTTTAGCGTATTGGTGTCCGAACAGTCTCTCAGCCAGGGTTCGATTGAAGCGTTCCACGATCCCCTGGTCCCGGTGGATGTTGACGCGACCGCGTCTGACAGAAACTTCGTGCTTAGACAATAGATGAGAGACCGCGCCCATGAACTCGCGGCCGGGATCGACCTGGAGAAGATTCGGCCATTTGGAGGAGGACTCCTCTTATATATTCGGGAGAGAGCCTCGGCCACCTCCTTAGACTCTTTAGTGGCCAACGGCTCAGCCCCCTTATAACGACTCGCTACGTCAACGACTGTCAGCGCGTACTTGTACGTCTTACGACCGACGCGATCGTGAGGGAGAAACAGGAGATCCGCTTGGTGAACTTGGTTCGGCACCGGCACGTCGAATTTCGGGCGCGGAATATTGTGAGGCGCGGGTAAATAGATCTGCCAGATGGCCTGCTTTCTTGAGCCATTCCTTGACAACGTTTTCTGAAACCTTGGTCGCCGCGCGAGGTTCTTGATGGCAGCGAGTCCCTTCCAGTAGCCGCGGGGGCTATAGTACGTGTTCGCTAGCTTGCGCGCTAGGCGAACCGATAGATTGGTATTAAGTTTGTGCGTGTTCATCGTATGCGATGTATTCTAATATATCGGACAATCTCCAACATGCCCTCGCCAGATCGTCCGGTAACTGCGTCGATAATAATAAACCTTTGTTGGAAGTACAATCGCGATTGGGGGTTAAGTTCTGAAGGAAATTGGGAAAATATAATCCCCCAGGATTGGTGGAGGAATCTAACATCCGCTTTGCGAAAAGGGTGGCCTCCGCTTTTTCGTCCTCCCGCCACGTCTCGAGAGAATCTCGGGCCAGACGAATCATACCCTTTGCACCAGCTATGCGGTGTTTAAGGGCAGTGTAGCCTACATCGATCATAGCAAAATAAAGTTCGTCAACTGACATCGATCTATATATATATATTTATAGTTATTTAAAATAATTAATTTAAAATCTCGATTGAATATAGTAGCCGACGATACCACCACACATTCCCACGACGATGAACGCGATCTCGCGGTCTTTTTGGGGCTCTGACGGTACATAGAAATCTGAAAGTTGGGGCTCGCGATCCAGCGGTGCGAGACTTTTCTGCGGATATATGCCAGCGCGTACTCGCGGTTGGCTTCTTCAACGTTCTGAAAAGTTTGTGCGGCGTGATTTTCGCGGCGAAGCTCTTCATTGACCCAGTCCAGATGGGCGGTTCGTTTTTTCGACCACGCTTCCTTTGCGCTATTGAGTTGTTCTACAGCTAAATCGTGACGCTTACGCTCCTCATCCACGTTCGAGCTTCTCATTTTAGAGAATATAAGTTGCTACGCTGAACGCCAATGCGTTTACGAGCGCACCACCTACTATTACTGCGATTGAAGCCATTTATTTCCATATATTAACTGGTAGAATTCCAGCATTAACTAGATAATCTCGGGTCCAAACTGCGGCCGCTACATCTAAGGTCGCGAGCCCTACGTCTCTCACAGTAAAGTCCAATTTGGGAGCGGATCCTCCTAGGGCCATCTTTGATAGTCGAGCATACCCGATACTGAAACCCGATATCACCACGGCATGATAAAGCGCATTCACTAACATTTTACCATCTTGTTCAGCCATTATAATTATTGCATATAAAAAGGGTCGCGATCAATGTTTAAATGGGGCGCATCCAATCGCGATTGGTGTTTCGTAACTTTCTTCTGAACACTGGCTGGTTGTTTTTTCGATAATAGGGGGTATTTCCACACGCACAGGGCACCAACAACTGCCAGACCACCACCAACAACCCAACTCCAATTCACGAATTTGGGTTCAATTGGATTCTCCCAACTCCAACGGCAGTTGGTATTGGGTGTTGAGTGTGCTTCCAATTCGTGAATTGGGGGTGTTGTTGTACTCAACTCTGTCTTCAGATGTTTTGCTGTCTCCGTCCCCGATTGCAACGACTGTTTTAGCCTCTCGAACGCTCGGCGAGTATTTTATCTTGTTTAACTTTTCGGGTGGCAGCCGCCGCCCATCCAGCTGCCTGTCTTTTGGGATTTTTTATATGCGGTATGTCATCCAGTGGCGGAGTAACACTCGGGTTCGATTGGGTTGGAGCAATCGGGTTCAACTCCGTCACTCTCGCGGGTGTGTCTTGTGTCATCATTTATAATATTAGGGCTTATAGTTCGTGGGCATATATGTCCAAATTGACAGTGTTTACCGTGGTCAACGCGGTTGTCAGCGGAGCTAAGTACATTCCAAACTTGTGATAAATTGAACAGCAGGCTGTTCTAAGAGTGTGACCTATAAAAGGGGTCAGTCTCTAGATCGTCAATCAATCCCGCGGTGTTTGGTATGGGAAGGGAGAAGTATACTACGGCGGTTGCGTACAAATGATAGCCGCCGATCCGAGAGTTTTTGTCTCATTCTCCGCTCCCAATTTGGATTCGTATCGCGCATACATTTTATCGATCTCCGCATCTGACATCTTATCCACCTGAAAAACTGAGAGACGCCTACCGAGATAATGCTCCGATTGTCCCCCAGCAACCAGCGCAGCTAGCCGCTCTCGTCGCGCCGCATTTTCATTTTCATTCGGAGTCGTTGCACTGAACCCAATACCAACCGCCGTTGGAGTTGATTCCGATTGCTCTGTCGGATCATTGTCTATGTTGGCAGTCGGAGTTGAGGTTTCTTCTATTAGCTGATCGAGAAGTTCGTCGCAGTTCATTTTTCTTAAAAAAAATTAATTTAACTATTCTAACAATGTCTCATCACTTTAACATATTGCAAAGCACACCACCCGATGCTTATGATCACCATTATGCTCGCAACAAAGCTCGCAGCGGAGCACCAAATTGTTAACATTGTTAACCATTGTTCAACATTTGTTCAACATTTGTTAAGCATTTGTTCAGCATTGTTCAGCATTGTTCAGCAATTGCTAAGCATTGTTCAGCATTGTTCTGCATTTGTTCAGTAATTGCTAATTAATTATAAAATTAATTGACAACTTCGTAAGTAGTTGGTTGATCAGTCTTTAGCAAAAGCTTGGCGTGCTTAGTTTTCCGAAAGCATCTGTCGAACCTCCAGGCGCTCCTCGCGCGTTGGGATAACGTCATTCTCTCGAAGACAGTCATCGAATGAGTCTCGGTCCTTGCAGTGAAAGAGGGCGACCCATTTCGTTTGCTCGGGCAGATCCTTGAGGACGGCGTTGTACTTTTGAGTGGATATCCATACGCTTTGCCTTGCATGGCGGCCAGAAAATGCGAGCTCGGAGAGCATGTCCTTCTTTTTGGTCATCGCCGCCTTGGCCGAGCAATCGTCAATCACGTATAGAGTGGGCTCACCCTGGAATTTTTGGTATAAACCACGCAACCAATCGTGAAGCCTATCACCGGGGTCAATAACGTATACCTCAGGGTCGGTCCATATCCACGGGCGCCGCTGATAAGTATCGTTGTGCCGCACAGTGGGACACAGGATCACAATATGACGAAAGGCATCGCGGTAGGAGCCCTCGAGCAAGTCTAGGATGAAAACAGTTTTTCCGCATCCTGTCTGCCCACATATTATGGCAGAGTGGGCATCTCCAATCGTGAATTGGTATTGATTGCTAATTTTCTTAATTAATTCTTTAGAATTATCAAATTTATTAATTAATAAATCGTTAGATGATTTTTTTATTAAATCAGTAGAGTGCTGAGACGTATCGGCCATCTTCGATGTTGAGTTGTGCGTCTGTAATTATATATAAGTACACGTTCAATGGCCCGGCTCCGTCCGCCTCTTTGGTTATCTGGATCGTCACACCTTCGCTAGCGTTCTCAACTTGGCGTCCGCTGCCGTGTATTTGGTCGTCGTCGCTGGCTCGCATGTCTAGCCATAACGCGTATTTGGTATTCAGGAACTCCGCGAGGGAGACGGCCGAGAGATGCAGGTCTTTGGCAACTTCCGCAACCTCCGGAGAGCGCTTAGAGCCGGCAGCAAACTGCTTTCTTACTTCGTCCCACTGCTGGTGCGCGCGAAGAGACCCGCGCTGTAGAGTTGATTGGGTACTCCCTCGATCGTCACCTCTACCTTCGTGAATTTTGGGGTTATAGAATTTGTCGGTTTTTCTAGCACCGAACGCGAACCGAGCATCCTCGAACAACATCAGTATACCTTTACATCGAGCGGGCGGGTACGTTGACATTTAATATTCCACAATGTGTCGCCTTTTGTCTTTCGTCATCTTGCGATGGCGAAGAACTCGGTCGTAAAGTATGGCAACACGCCCGGCATACTGGTTCTGATCAATCGCGCGAGTTCGGGCATCGTGACCATGTCGTACTCCAGCGAAACATTATCGATCGTATACGTCGATAACATGTCGTGGCTATGAGAACTCGGCCGTAGTCGTTGAACGTTAGTTCGTATTCGCGGCGGTCAGCCAAAGCGCTCTGATAGTAGGGCATGTGACTCTCCAGCAACTCAAAGTCGAGCGGGATGTAGAAGCGGTTGCCATAGGCGCCCGCGACCGCGTTGTCGCTCGCGTTGTTTTCTGCCTTGTTAGCAGCCCCGATTCTAAGTCTGGTTACGTTCTTATTTTTGCTGGTGTCAATACCCTGATAGACGGCGTTTTCGCGCTCTTGCGCCTTCTTCCATAGGTCCTGATAACAATGGTAGACGTCGCTGTCATCGATCGACATCACCTCATTACCAGAAATCTTTATCATGGTCTTCTTGACGATGGCGCGACCAAGGTTCTGAACGACGGTTCGGTCCGCGTCCGTCGATGTAAGCGAAATAGTGAAAGCGAGGCGAACAGTACCCGGCACAATGACGTCGTTAGCTCCGAGGTTGGGGAAGCGGACCAAGAGCTGCTGGTTCTGGTCGATCGTCGATGGGTTGTTCGTAATAACGACACTCTGTCTCACGCCTTTTGCCCCGAGGGGCTCACGCAGTCTGCGGTATGGATTGAGTTTGCGACCGTATTGACTCGAAGACATAATTTAGTGAATCTATATTAAACCCGTATGGTTTTGTCTTTAATACATAATTAATTTTAAGAAATTAATATGGATGATTACGATATTAACATGGATGAAATCGGCAGAGACGATTTCCGCGATGATGATGACATCGATGACTATGACGATACGACCTTCATAGAGACGCATAAAGATCCTGGGTATGTCGACCCCCGAATTACGCCCTTAACAGCCATTCCAATGGGAACTTCACCCGAGAGTACGTTTCCCTGGGAGGCTCCATCCGCAACTCCGGCATGGGCGGGCGGTGCCGAGATTCCTGCGGGGATCTCCAAGAATGAGCTGGCGCCTCTCAAGGAAACGGATTCTCTGGTTAAACGGTGGGAGAGTGAGGTGTCTAAAAACGGCATCAAGGCCACGTTGGAGTTCCGCAGCACTAAAAGAGGAGACTTGTGGGTTAAATGGGGTAATAGCTGGAAGTTGCTGACGTACAAGAACGACCCGACCCGGTTCATCAGCCCCTCTTCCGTGAACCGATATGGAGTATCCCTCGCTCGAGCTCTCGAAGTGATCGATGATCGGTCGCAGCTGCCTCAACAAATGGTAAAAACCCTACAGTCTACCGACGAAACGCTGGCGAAGACGGCCGCCGCTATAGAAATGAGCGAGCTCAGCGATGTCCCTCGTATAGCCACCGACGCTATTAACACAGTGGAAACCACGGTCAACGAAATGAACGGCACGAAATATGACCCACCATTACCTCTTCACGAACTCCGGGGACTCGATAAGGCTCTGCAAACAACTCGGGGCGAACTGGTCAATAACCTCTCCAAACTCACGGCGTTGGACAAACATATCGCGCTAGAAGAAAGAAAACTTGGGGAAATCCGTGGCGATAGAGATTCTACCGAGAGGATTAAAAAACTACTGCGGTCGTTGCGGGACGAAAGAGAAGCTCGCTTGGAGGCTGCTTCGACTAACCGTGAGACGCTTTCCGGCCAATTAAGTCGGAGCCGCGAAACAATCTCGAGGGTTCTGCACGAGGACACGACACTCGGTGAGCGTCTTCGCACTCTGTTCAGAGAGAAGGGCGTTACGATAGTAACCATCATCGCAGCTTTCAGCATGATTATATCGACCCTAATTCTATCTATATCGTCTCTATTTGTAGCTGTCAATACTGGTGCCGCATCAGCACCCGCACCAGCACCAGCACCCGCACCAGCACCCGCGCCATCCGGCGGAGCCAAGGAGTGGATAAAAAAACAACTAAAAGCCCTCGCCAGTCTCCTGGCTAAATTAGCAGGAAAGTTGGCTGCCGCGCTGCCTGGTTTGATCGGGGGTCTCCTCTCCTTGTTATCTATATTATGAAAAACGGTCGGATGGCTCGCCGAGAACACCTGGGCTTTAATCGTGGCCATCGCCGGTCTCCTACTATTCTTCGCCAGAGAGTTCCTAAAACCAAAGCGTAAATAGTCCGATTGGTGTTTCAACATTGTTGATGGAACTCGATGGTGCATCCAATTTACGAATTGGGGGTACTGGGTTCGATTGTGTTGAGGGAGGTGTATCCATTTTGTGTTTTGGGGGTTTTATGAAATCTTTTTCAAATTTATTTGAATTTACAACTCCGCGCCCGATCATTTTGGGGGTGCGCTTGATGATCGTCCGTTGTTCACGTTACAGTTGTGACCGATTTTTTGATTGGCGGGGTGGCGATTTACGATTTGATTATTGTAACATCAACCGGGTCGTCTCGTAGTATCATATTGCTCGGCGCCTATATAAAGACCTCCATTCCAAATACATAGTCCACTGGGGTGCTGGCAGTCTGCAAAACGTCTTGATAATTCTGGATCGCCTTCTCCAGGTCCACCGTAGCTGAGATGGCGTCCTCTACAAGTGCCAAGAATTGTTTTTGTGCATCAAACGCTGTTCCTGTGGCCAGTATAGAACTGCGAGTTTGCTTCTGTGCGCCGAGGATGGCCCAGACGTACGTGCGAATAGATTCGTTGACGCGAGTAACCCCGGCCTGCGTGAACCCTAGACCCTGGCCCCGAATGAGAACGTCCCCGAGGCCGGTGGTGGTAGGAAATGCTTTCTGCCTCCAGTCCGCATCTTTTGAAACGTTAAATTCGTTACACAGTCTTTCAAACGCCATACGGTCGTATGTGTTGGAAATGGGATCCCAGGCGTCGTCTTGAGGTAGAGAAATACCTAGTTCTTTGAGAATCCTCCTAATAGTATAATACGTGTGAAAGTTGTAGACACTTCGGAGCATGATATTCTTGGATGTCAGATGGTCTTTATGTGAAACTCCACACCCCGCTGTTGCGCACCATACAGCGAAATTTAGCTGGTTCTGCCAAAACTGCATCGGTGTGGCTTTTTTCCACCCATTTTACCGCCTCCATCGTAGTAATCTTGGGCAGCCTATATTTCTCAAACGTGTTAGGGAAATGGGTGGCAAAGCCAGTGTCCGGTCTAACCGTTACGGTTGGGTGTACAAGGTTAACAACTTCTTTTTGCGTGTATTTACTACCGACCGCGTACTTTGCATTAGAGTTAAAGCTAAATGCTTTTGTATCCATTGAAAGATATTATTATGTTTGCTACTATCACTAATGTTCAAAATGGGAGTTGTGAACTTCAAAAATTAATAGACAACTGCTGCGGACAACGCCGGGTAGGCCTTAGATCAATCACGTTCACGGTTGGATGGCAGAATGTGGGGAAGAGCAAGAAGGGTTTTTTACTATGTGAAGGATGGACAACAATTCGTGTAAAGCTGCCTCACGGACTGTGGGGAATAAGACAGCTCAAAGATTGTGTCAACTCAGAGCTTGACGGTATAATCAACCTCACAGTATCGAATGCTACCGGGCTCGCAACAATGTCCATCAGCACTGATAATAAGGTAGTGGTCTCCCCGGGGTTGGGTATTCAACTCGGTTTTAGAGAGACATACTCCTCAAACAAAGGAGTGTTTACCCCGGGTGAGTACGTCGGTGATAACCCGGTGGACTTCGCCTTCACGAAAACTCTCAGGGTGCACCTGGATCGGGTGAACACATCGTACAACACGGTAGACGGCACTCCCAGCACATTACTGAAAACCGTGCAAGCCAGCGACTGTTTCTATGGTGAGACTGTGACCTTAGACTTCCCACACCCCGAGATGAAAGTTTTGGAATCGGGACATATCCACGAATTTACGGTCTCTATTCTCGATGATCAAGCGAGAAAGTTGAAAAACGATTACCCGATTTTCGGTAGTCGTTTCTCGAAATTTCTAATTGAGTATAGGTGCCCAATATTATAATTAATTTTTATTATGAGTAATACGGACCAGGTAGTTCTTCCGATTGGGTGACAAATTCAAAGAATTTCGAACCGGCAGAAGGTGGATTCATCCCGACAGAGGGCGACTTTTTAACTACTGGAAAAACCAAGGCCTTGATATAAATAAAACTATATCGAAGGTCACAAACGGGATTCACAGGAGTATATCAGATGTTAGAGTAGAAGTGCTGACGGCGACTGCACAAATTGAGGGAGTCCGAACGGATATTGAGAAAGATCAGGCGGCTTATGAGGTGTTGCGCTCAAAGGACTCTCTCATCAGAGAAACGGAACTAAACGAACTAGGTAAAAAAATAACAAAATTTTGAAAAGAGAGCAGGTCGGATATTGATAAAGTCCGAGAAGACCACCAGGCGGCCCTTACGGAGAGTTATAATACGTTGCGCTTAGAGGACTCTCTCATTAGAGATGCGGCACTTACCGAACTAGATAAAAAAAATAACCAAATTTCGAAAAGAGGCCACGTCGGGTATTGAGAAAGCCCGAGAAGACCACCAGGCGGACCTTACGGAGGCTTATGAGGTGTTGCGCTCAGAGGACTCTCTCGTCAGAGAAGCGGCGGTTGCCGAACTAGATAAAAAAATAACCAAATTTCGAAAAGAGACCCGGTCGGGTATTGATAAAGTCCGAGAAGACCACCAGTCGAACCTTGCGGAGGCCCTTGCGGAGGCTTATGATGCGTTGCGCTTAGAGGACTCTCTCAACAGAGAAGCTACACTTACTGAACTAGACGGGAAAATAGCCGAATTTCTGCAAGAGACCAGGTCGGGGGTTGAGGGGGTCCGAGAAGACCACAAGATGGCCATTGCGGAGGCTTATGGGGCGTTGCGCTCAGAGGACTCTCTCAACAGAGAAGCGGCACTTACCGAACTAGACGAAAAAATAACCAAATTTCGAAAAGAGGCCCGGTTGGGGGTTGAGGGGGTACGAACGGGTATTGAGAAAGCCCGAGAAGACCACCAGGCGGACCTTACGGAGGTTTATAGGGTGTTGCGCTCAGAGGACTCTCTCATCAGAGAAGCGGCGGTTGGTGAACTAGATGGAAAAATAACCGAATTTCAAAAAGAGGCCCGGTCGGGTGTTGAGAAAGCCCGAGAAGACCACCAGGCAGCCCTTGCGAAGGCCTATGAGGTGTTGCGCTCAGAGGACTCTCTCATCAGAGAAGCGGCGGTTGCTGAACTAGACGGGAAAATAACCGAATTTCAAAAAGAGTCCCGGTCGGGTGTTGAGAAAGCCCTAAAAGGCCACCAGGCGACCATTACGGAGGCTTATGATGCGTTGCGCTTAGAGGACTCTCTCAGTAGAGAAGCGGCACTTACCGAACTAGACGGAAAGATAACCGAAGTTTCCGATAAACTGAAACATGATCGTATAGCCGCGACCAAAGCTCTTGAGGAGGCCTCTTATAATATTCGTACTGAGGCATATAACGCAAACAGTGCGCTTGCCGGAATAGTGCGAACAATGAAAACGCTAAAACGTGCCATAACAGTTTGGGCTGAGAAGCGGGGCCCATTGGTTGAGGGGCACTATGAATATTCATTCGGTGCCAAAGCGAGTAATAAATGTGGGGATACACTATGACAGCCGCAGGTGAAGTATCCAAATGGCGGTCTGCTCGGTTAATGGTAGTGGTAAACCTGTGGGCGCGGTCGCGATAAATATTGTAGTAGATGGGGAAGAACGGGGGATTGGAGTCACTAAAATCTCTGGAGATAGTTCGACGGTGGTTTCGTTCTCCGGTTATGATCGAATTAGACTTTCCAAAGGTAGTGTTATTAACTTTGTTACGAAAATCGGTGACATAGAGAGTTCTTCCACTATTGTCTCGTTGTTAATTGAACTTATTTTGTAAATACTAATATATTGAAATAAATTTGTAAAATTTAAATATGAACGAAACAACGCTTCCAATTGTCAATACCACTCCATCAACACTGTGTACAATTAACGAAAGAAGTTCAGATTGTAGGTTGAATAATATCGTCGCTATGCAGGATATTTTAGTTAGAGAATATACAAATAGAAAAAGAAACGCTAAAAAATATAGGCGCGCGGTGAACTAGGCTGAAGTATCTAACACGGCTCTGGCGAGTGTTCTTTCGTGTGTTGTGTGGGGCGGGGACAGCTGCAACTATATCCACCATTATAACGGTTCCCGTAGCGGGGATTTTATGTGCGGTGTCGGCCGTTTCTGGGTTGTTGTGTATGGTAATTAGGGCGTCGGGTGGAAAACTCAAGAAAAAATGTAGAAAACATGATAGAATATCTGTTCTCGCCAGGTCGAAGAAAAATACCATCGACGTTATGGTGTCCAAAGCGTTGGCCGATAAGAAAATATCAAATTTAGAGTTTGAATCCGTGGTGGAAGAAATGGGGAGATATGAACAATTAAAAAATGATATAAGAATCAAAGCGCGCGCCACCATGCCCAAGATTGAGTGTACTGATTGGGATAAATTTAGGGAAAAACTTGGAGATAAAGTCTGAAGAAATGTTACAGCACCAAAATAATTAATTTTATAATTAATTTAAAGAAAATTATAAAATTAATTATAAAATTAATTATATTGGTGCAGTAAACAATTTATTAATTAATTTTAGGAAAATTATTAACAATTTAAAAAGAAAAAAAAGAAAAAAAGTTTTAGGTTCCACCGAGGCAAAACCCTTCTGGGTCCACCCCGCTAAGCCTTCGCTTAATTTCTTCTATTTTTTTTATTTTTTCGGCTTAGCGAGGTGTGTTACACTCACATCTCCTACACTCCATCATTGGACCGATGCCGCGGACCCCACCTCATCGTTACCTCCATCCGCTATAATGTGCAGAGCGGCCTGATGAATTACATGTGGCGAAACTTATCTCACTGTTGAGATATTAAGCCGGCGTCCCGACACTGATCTGTGTTTATTTCTCGTATATAAACTTAACTTTGCTGGTGAAATAAAAAAATATTATTATTATTATTAATTAATTATTTTATTATATTAATTAATATGTTTTCTATATATAGGGGGTGTTCAGCTTTTAAATTATAAATAATTTTATAAAATTAATTAAATAACGAACCATCCCGGAAATTCGTGAATTATATAACCCTCACTAAGTGTTTATAAACTGTGTACACCACCTGTGTAAATCGATAGCCCGTTTACATACCATCGATAAGGCTATAAATAGCCGTGTGTGTAATATATTATAGTGTGTTTATTTTCCATCCCGGAAGACGTAATCGTGTAATCTCTCTATAAAATGGACACTTAATATACGTGTAAGGTAGAAACACATAATTTGCATGTTTATAACACGTGTAAGTGAAACATTGTCGTCTGCTTGGTGTTGTGATTACAATATAATTTATAAGTAATATCGTAGAAATGTACGTTTCGTAAACGAATCGTTGGGTTTTAATAGTTTTATATAATACGCCTTAGTTTCATATCCGATACGCATTATCTGTCTTAATGTTCGTATTTGCCTCTTGTATAGTTGACATAATTGCCGGTTATAATATTGTAAATGCAACGTTTTTGTCGGAGCGTAATAAATTACGCTGGTATTTCATATATTCGATATCGCCTAGTGTTCTCATTTTATAGAATTTATATACAGGATTATAACCCCCGTATTCTTCGTAAACTTCTTCAACACAGCCATTAAAAACTTTCAATTCCAATTGTATTGTATTATCCATTTTTCTCTATATTGGTACTTGTTTTTTCTGTTCAATTTTATAAAATTAGTTTGATAATGTTTTTTACAGTGTTTTAATGCTGTAGAAACACTGTGACTTATTAGATCGATTCTATCTTTCTAACTGACTTTCCGATTTGAATTATTACTAAACGATAATACTTGCGAGCACGTAATCCCTTGTTAACCATTCGATGAGTAGCCTGAGTGCCACCACATGGTGGACATAGCAGTGACTCGGCTTTAGTCCCTACCCCACAATGTCGACATGGGCGAGGTGAAACGGAACCTCTTCGCATCCATGCACGGTGAATGTTTGCAATATTCGTAAATACCGGTGCGAAAACATCTCTCGTGACTACCTGTCTTCAACCATGCACACTTAACTAGAACCATTATGTTGTATATATATACGAGTATAACATAGGGATTCTTATCTCTAATAGGGTGTATCTTCTCATGTCATAAATATATGGTCTCGCGGTAGTAGTATATAAGAGTCACAAATGATACCATCATGCTGTGGAAGGTGCCGCGCGTAGCTGGCACCTTCCAGAGGTGATGGTATCATTGTGACTCTTATACTACTAGGGTCATATCATAAAACAAGCATAGTATTTTGAGTCGGTGTACATGAGATTTATGGACCTGAGAAAAGTGATGTTCACCTCCGCCTTCGGCGTTGGTGAACATCACTTTTCTCAGGTCCGTAAATCTCATGTAGGCCGACTCAAAATACTAACTTTGTATTATAATATATTACCTCCATTTGGACACTTGATGCGTGTGAGAATGTCACATATGACTCCATGAGTGTGACCTTGACATTGTGTATCTCTAAAGGATTGTTGAAATGCGTTGCCATTTTTCATATCAAAAAGTCTGTACCTGCCAAATTACACTGGTGCTGCACTCCGCGCCGGCGCAAGATGTTTCAAGTAAAAAAATGTACCAGTTTCCTGACGAGATGCCACTCATCTCTACCTAAAGTTGTCTCATAAACACATTTTTCATCTAGTAACAGGTAAACATTTATTATGCCAGTTACTAGATGTTATGCAGTATCTTGAATGGGAATTGGTCAGGAATCCAGCACCTATTTCGACGTGAAACATTTTATTCCGGTGCGGAGTCCAGCACCATTGAGTTAGCAGGCCGCAGCTTAAATATATCTTACACATTTATTTGGTTATCTTGGCTGCCACTACTGGAATGTGTACACATATCATACTGTTTAAACCTTACACCGCTATCTTGATTTGTTGTCGTCTGCTGTTTATTTTCTATTTTCCATTTTTATCATCAAAAACATGCTTTGACAGCACTTTAGAATAATTGATAACATGCTTAGACAGCACTTCAGAATCATTTCCATTGGAAATGATTCTGAAGTGCTGTCAAAACATGTTTTTATTGAGAAATAAGGCCAAGATATAAAAGCAACAGCAGACGACAATTGTTGTGTGTAGCGTCTAAGGGTTAATAGAGCTTATGTGAACGAGACATTTTCTGGAAAAAAAACTAGATGAACAAGTATAATATTACCACATTTTGTTGTCATGGCAACTCTCATGGTGTCTGTTATCTCCTGCAGGGCCAGACGAGGAGAATGAGGAGCAGGTAGTTGCAGTGGGAAGGTTCTCGTTGTCATGGTAACAGTCTCCACGTGGTGTCCGGGTTACCACGATGCCATGGATGTGAGTGGTTGTAGATATCGCCGAGAGCTGGCCTCCAACAAGGCTTTATCTGTGATAGCTGGTAGACAGCAACGCGCCAGTAGCGGCATGCAGGTGGCGCTAGATCCGTATGTACTTGTGGTAGCGTAGTCGCCGGTTGTCGCGCTTTCAGCTGACCAGGAGCCGGTTGATACAAACCTTTCACGCTTCTAGTTGATCTAGGACCGGTGGCTCAACACCTTGTTAGATTAACGGACTGATAACCATTAGAATGCAGGAAACGAAAAATGTTGTCTGCTGTTTTAAATTTTGTCTTTTCTCTCAATAAAACATGGTTTGGCAGCACTTTAGAATCATTTCCATTGGAATTGATTCTAAAGTTATTCCAAACCATGTTTTTTATCTGAAATATGGAAATTAAAAAGTAAACAGCAGACGACAAAATGTAATACAACATTGTAAGGGTTACATTCTTAACACTGTGTACTCTTTGAACCCGAAAGCCGGCTATAACCGTTTATGCAAACATGGCAGATTCAGATGAGCCGGCTCGTTACGAGCCGTCTCATCAGGATCAGCACTTTTTGAAAGCACATTTCATAATATTGAGAACAAAAAATAACCGTTTTCATTAATTAACTAGTCTGAAAATCATTCTGTGACAGTTGGATTGGTTGCAAAATTAACATATACAAATCCATTCCACTTACTTAGGGGTGAAAGGGTTAAAGGATTCAATAGTTTGTCAAGCTAACAGAGGTTTTGAGCAACTGGGCCCATGTGGACAAGTTCTGAGTATTGTGTCGGTCTGACGCGGGAATGGAGTGTGACGCGGCACAATTGTAGTGCTTACTCGGGAAGGCGGTAGTGCGTTACACCGTAACTGGACAAGGGCCGTCATTGGTGCGAACATTGGCGCAGGATGGAATATGGATGACAGCGAAGCCCTGTCTGTGAATCTCAAAGGTGAAGGTCACCTGGGCTACAGTTGTGTTCCCGGGGATTGGATTAGTATGATACAGTGTATTGGTGGCGACCAGTAATGGTGAGTCGTGATACAGTAAGAAACTACAAAGAACCAGAGAAAAATATACTTTGTAACAGACGATGACGAGCGAAGTGCCATATTTATATGTTTTTAAGTTCAAATTCTTAAATTCATGTTAGTAATTGCATAACGCTTGAAGAGATTATGATTGCATACAAATGCAATTTTGTTTATATTAAAGCTTTTATGAGCTAACAGCTAAATGAAGCGATTTAATTTGTGTGTTCTGTGGTCAGTTGTAACAGTGGCACTGTTCTCTCAGTGTTGGTGCTGGAGATTTCAGTATTTTCAGGGATGTTTCAAACTTGGCTGTGACTGGCGAAATGTGGCTTATGGGATTTGTGACCAGTGCAGCCCCAGATGAAATAGTAGACTTCTGTATTTTGATAATGATTGATATTGCCTTTCTTTCTTTGATGGAATGGAGAACAGAGCAGATCATGTTTATACTGTGCGGATGCACAGGCTGATCTGGATCAGCACTGGTTGCAAAACCCATAAGCCCCATTTCTCCAGTCACAGCCACAACTGTGGGCCCCACAGTGGTATAATATGCCGTATTACATACACACAGAGGGATAATATGCCGTATGACATACACACAGAGATTACCAGGATCGTCTCTTTTGATATCAAGTTTGTCAGGCAATGCTTGGAAACGAGTGAAATTACGAGGCTTGTCGAGGAATTCCTACAGTACAGTGAAACCAATATCTATTCGCCAATATCTATTAAATGTATTCATGAAATGTTCCAATATGTAGAAAGTTATACGGTGAAACCTCTCTAAACCGGACACCCTGGGACCAGGCATTCAGTGACCATTCTGAGCCATAGTTGTGTACTATGCGATCATGAACAGACATTATCACCTGAGATAAATGACCAACTCATCAAAAATAAGATCATAATTATGTGTTTCCTTGGTGTCCGGTTTAGAGAGGTTTCACTGTACTGTTTTCGAGTTGAACCTGTTGAACTTTATGTCCAAGGACCCTAGTATTGTAATCTATTTATCAGGTAATGTTTTATGTTAAAAAATGTCCACGTATAACATTGTTTTTGTTGAAAGAAATGTGGACTTATTACATTGTGCCATTCGGTAATTACGTGACTCCATTCGACCAATGAAACATAAATGAAACTGGTTTTAAATCTGGATTGACCATAATACATTATATCACAATCCATGTCTGGTACAGCATTGTGTTGTCGGTCAGTCTATATTTGGCCAATGTACAGCTAGGTACCCGAGGCCAGTTTCACTAAACTTTGTACGACTAAAATGTTTGTAAGTGAAAAATTATGATACTCTGTAAATTTCACATTAACCCTTAGACCGCTACTCACAACAATTGTCGTCTGCTGTTGCTTTTATATCTTGCATTATTTGTCAATAAAAACATGGTTTGACAGCACTTCAGAATCATTTCCAATGAAAATGATTCTATTCTGAAGTACTGTCAAAGCACGTTGTAAATTATTCTGAAGTGCTGTCAAAGCATGTTTTTGATGATAAATGGAAAATAGAAATTAACAGCAGACGACAAAAAAATTAAGATAGCAGTCTAAGGGTTAACAATGATTTCTGACCATATTTGCGTTGGATTTACATTTATTGAACATAGCTGTTGAACATGGGTTGCATCTGCAGCCTATGTTCAATAAATGTAAATCCATCAATTGGAGGTTCTAGATGATCCTAAATTTGCACTTACGAACATTTTAGTCGTACGAAGTTTAGTGAAACGGCCCCCAGATAAATTGTTGGTATATATTTCAAATAACTGTTACTGTAAATGGCCGCAAGGTTCAGAGCCAATAGTGAAGTATTTGTTCACATTGCCTCTGACATTTTGATGAACCTGTAAATTGTGGAAAGTGTCACGGATTGTTCAATCATGGTAAAATATAGTTCATGTGATAAAGCACATTATCTGATAGGCGAGCCCATGTTAAATATGAGGTTTGGTATTGCCTAGTCGTGAGTAAACGTTTGCCGTGGCACGAGGGAACTGTTTGAACCCCAAGGCAGTAGGCCGCGGGTTTAAACAGTTCCCAAGTGCCATGGCAAACGTTTACCCACTGCTGGACATGGTAGAACGTTATTGTTACATTTCCGTCGGAAATATCATGCAATTTCAGCATATGTGCAGTACTTTCGGTACTTTGATTACCCGTTTCATTCAAACAACTGATTTACACGTACATATTCCGGGGCCGCAGTACACGTGGCGTGATGCTGATGCCCCATCCTCCGCATTAATTCCTGATCTGGTGACATACTTTCGCATTATAGTAACGTAAGGAGATATATGCATTACCTAGGTTTTGGCTTGCCCCCGGAATGAGCATTGTCTACAGCCATGGTCAAACAGCACGTGGTGTCAAACAACAGCAGTCATGTAACAATTGAAGTTTATATGTTCCCTGCCATGTGTACTTGCAATATGCCTTTTAACACATTTTTAGTTCATTCATATATGGCATAATTTCAATAAGTGATTTAGAAATTCATGAAAGGCTTTTGATTTTTTCAACATCATGATTTGTGGCTGTGACGGGAGAATGGGGCTTATGGGTTTTGCGAGCAGTGCAGATCCAGATCGGCCTGCGCATCCGCACAGTCTGGTCAGGATCTGCGCTGCTGAAACATGAAGACCCTGGCCAGGCTGGCCACTGGCTGGTCTCGGTCTACACTGGTCACGATAAATCTGATTTTGTCAAATTGTGTTTAACGTCAATGACAACTTTTAACATGTTTAACCTTGCACACATCTCCTTATAAATGTATCTAATATAGCTATTAAAATACACTAGCTATGATAAATCACTATGAAAACCGACTTATTTTGTGCTAGGCTAGCATTCCATTAACATGATAAATGTTAGATGAATGTATGTGTATGCTTCAATACATCTGCAGTATTGTATTTTACTGACACGGTTATGTGACACTTCCTGGTTTCACAGGCTTGTGTACATCCTGAATGAAGCAAAGGTAATGGACCTGTAAAATCTTCTTCTTTTTTTTTCCGATAATACTGAATGTTTAAGAATGAGTCGTCAAATATTGATTTGATTACGAAAAATAATTTCTCTATGGGAATTTAACAGTGGGGGAAAAAGAGGGGAGAACTTGGAGGAGTCGAAAACCTTTGAAACCTGGCTAGATAGCTTGGAAATGATCGAACTAAGAAAACAAAAGTTAGATTTTGAAAATCGGTCCACTATTTCTAAAATTAGAAAAATGTCCCCATGTTAAATCCTGTGAAGATGTTTATGTGTATTTAACATGTGGAATTTGCCTTTTCGCAATAAAATCAATATTGCACCAAATTTCACGAAATAAAAAGAAGGCTCATTCTTAAATTTTGCTATAATTTAATATTATCGAAAACAATATTGTTTTAGCATTGTTTATATGGCCGTAAAATTTGAGCAGGTGTCGTGAAACAAACAGTAAGTATGGTAAGGGATCTAGCACCATATTATCAGTAGCCGATTTCACCAACATTGCAAAGTATACCGTACTTTTCTAGCAAAGTATACTTTGAGGGAGTAATCATTTATTTTTCCTGAAATGCATGATTTCATATAGAACTAACGGCTGCATATATTTGATAATTAAAAGTATGCAGAATTATTATACTGAATGTATTACATTATCACAGCCAAAATCGCTGTGATAATGTAATAAATTGAAAATTTCTCCCTTGCTAGATAAGTATACTTTACAATGTTGGTGAAATAGGCTAAAGGATATTTTAGCTGTAATACTGAAGGATTTGGTCTATTACCTTGCTGTTGTGAGCATAAAATGCCCAATAAATCAATTTGACCGAGTTGATATTTAAAGATATTCTGAATTTTCCATACACAGACATGTACATGAATGGGTCAAGTGACTTTGGTGTGGTATGGACATTAAAGTATTTGTTTGTCTGTCCAGGCGATCCAAGTGACATTGGTGTGGTATGGTTATTAAAGTATTTGTTTGTCTGTCCAGGTGATCCAAGTGACGTTGGTGTGGTATGGACATTAAAGTATTTGTTTGTCTGTCCAGGTGATCCAAGTGACGTTGGTGTGGTATGGACATTAAAGGTATTTGTTTGTCTGTCCAGGTGATCCAAGTGACGTTTGTGTGGTATGGTTATTAAAGTATTTGTTTGTCTGTCCAGGTGATCCAAGTGACGTTGGTGTGGTATGGTTATTAAAGTATTTGTTTGTCTGTCCAGGTGATCCAAGTGACGTTGGTGTGGTATGGACATTAAAGTATTTGTTTGTCTGTCCAGGTGATCCAAGTGACGTTGGTGTGGTATGGTTATTAAAGTATTTGTTTGTCTGTCCAGGCGATCCAAGTGACGTTGGTGTGGTATGGTTATTAAAGTATTTGTTTGTCTGTCCAGGTGATCCAAGTGACGTTGGTGTGGTATGGACATTAAAGTATTTGTTTGTCTGTCCAGGCGATCCAAGTGACTGTGGGGTGGTATGGACCTGGCACCAGGTCAGGTTATTCTAATTTCAGGGTTGAATATATTTTTTATCGATGTAAATATTCCGTCCTGATTTTGGGACCCCCCCCCCCCCGCAATGCAGCAGGTTAAATACGGGATTGAACATGTTGGCCCGGCCTTAAATTACCTTTAGCTGATGATATGCCGTTAACACCAATAAATCACCTGCTTCACAAACGTTTGCATACAATTAGGCCTTACAAAGTTCTTCCTCTGTTAAGCGTCTGCGTGCGGGTAGGTTTTTTTTTGTCTGCTGTTTATTTGCTATTTTCCAAATTTATCATCAAAAACATGCTTTGACAGCACTTTAGAACAATTTACAACATGGTGTGACAACACTTTAGAATCATTTCCATTTGAAAGTGCTGTCAAACTATGTTTTTATTGAGAAATAAGTCAAGATATAAATAAAAGCAACAGCAGACAACAATTGTTGTTTGTAGCGGTCTAAGGGTTAATGAAAGAAATCACGTGGCTCACACATGCTAGCATACATTACATAAATATATATGTATAGTTTCATAAATATGAACACATCCAATAAGTATTACCAATTCATGTCTACAAAAAAAAAATCCTTCAGCTTAGGAACTGGGCCTCGGATCAATGTGTTGAAGGTCAAGGTCGTTTGTTCAAACTGTTGAACGTGTACATTTATACCTTCATTTCATGTCCGTCAATGTTTTGTTTGCTATGTTGAAGCACATGGCTGTACTGAACTATGTGTTAAAATGCAGGTCATTTATATTTAACATAGATTTCATGTTCATATTATGTACTGATAACCTGTACTATACATATCCTATGAAAACATACAAATAAACTAAAAACATTAATATGCAATACATGTCATATTGTCTGTTAATTTTCTGTGATGGCCTTCGGGGTGGTATGGACCTGGCACCAGGTCAGGTTATTCTAATTTCAGTGGGTTGTTGGTCGTGCGAACGCGACGGCGTACATTAACGGTATGGGTTCCTCCTTATAGGAATCACGATTGGCCTAGTTTTGCCCTCAGGTACGTTTTTATCGTTGGCTCTTTTGGTACCTGGGAGTTGATTTGGGTTATTGCCCATTATAAAAGTTGTAAGATTATTACTGATCCTACTACTTTTGGGAGGGGGGCAAGTGATTCTGGTGTTGGGAGGACCTGGCATCAGATCAGGATTCTTCTGATTTCAGAGCTGAATATATTTTTATTGTAAATATTGAGTTCTGATTTTGGGATTTCGCCCCCCTCCCCTATTAGTACATGTACTTGAACATGTATGTCTACTTGTACAGGTAATACATGGGATTTAGTACTAAACCCATTGACACCATTTTGTTTGTGGAAAATTCTAAATATTTTCTTTACATGAGCTCAGAAATATATGTCATGACCACCATTTGAACCGTCTTGTCGAGACGGTTCAAATGAGTGGTCACAACATATATTTTCAATAAGAAATAACAAAAATAAAAATAAAATATTTAAAAAATTTCAAACCGTAATGTGTATTTCGCATATAATGGGTTAACCCATTCATGCACCCCTACATTTCTTAGCTGTTGATAGGCCGTTAAATCCCAACAAACTAACAAACACATATTCTAATTTCAGGGCTGAATATACTTTCTTCGATGTAAATATTCCGTTCTGATTTTGGGATTTTTCCCCAATGCAGCAGGTTTAGTTACATGCGGGATCGAACCCGTTAGCCCGGCTTTAAATGACCTTAGCTGTTGATAGGCCGTTAAACACCATTAAATCAGAATCCTGTGGTGGATATAGGTAAAGAGACTGACTGGAACTATGAGACGTATGACCTTTTCCACCAGGATAAACAGGGATGGTTAACACGGCCATGTGGTGTACAATGTTACGGTATCGCTGAACAGGAAGTATTTTCCTACCTGTAACTTCCTGTACATATATATGTGTTTAGAAATACGGTCACCGTGTGGTAACTAAATCGGGCCGCCCACTCAGGTGTGCACTTGGGTTACAGCCAACTTTGTGGTTGAACCCATTCATGCCGATACGCCATTTTGTTTGTGGAAAACCCTAAATATTTTCTTTATATGAGCTCAGAAATATATGTCGTGACCACCATTTGAACCGTCTCGTCGAGACGGTTCAAATGAGTGGTCACAACATATATCTTCAATGAGAAATAACAAAAATAAAAATAAAATATTAAAAAACTTTCATGCCATTATGCGTATTTCGCATGTAATAATATTATAGAGGAATTGATCACTTCGGGATACAAGCATGAACTTTGGTGGAGTTGTAGAGAACAACAAACTTTATTTTTTCAGATGGGGAGCCATCTCAAATTTGGCCCAGGATGGCTAAAAATCCAAGATGGCCGCCAAAAATTGACATTTTTTACCATTTTTCAGAAACATACTGGAGCAGTCTTTTTTGCTGTCTCCGGGTGCGCCGAAATATTAGCGGCGGGATTTCAGACATACACTATACATACATACAACAACAACAATTACATTTTTTTTGGTGGAAACATTTGTAGGCCTAGGTGATCAATTATGGTGGTGTCTGCAAGTCAAAAATGATGTGAGTTGAATAATTAATGACATATGGTTGCTGTCTGGTTTCCCAACGCCATTGAAAGAACCCAAACGCAACACCTCACAAATGGCAATTGTGATTTTCACAACACCCCTAATGGTCCAGTGACCCAAATCCGTGCGATACCTATTTCCGTGAACAAAATTTACATGGCCTGTGTTGTGATACAAATGTTGCAGAGAGAAAACTATTTTACTCTGTTGGGGGACCCCCCACCTCGCCATTTTTTTATTCATGTGTTTTTTTTGTAGGTCGTGGGGCGGGGGGTGGAGTGACACTTGTAATAATCGTTTTGAAACCTGAACATTTATGTTGTAGTCATAGAAATATTTCACAAATTGGATGAACAAACCCTTGTTTTCAACTATTGATGCATTCGTATGAGCAGGTGAACCATGTTCTTACAAAACCAAGCTTTATCTGTTATCGTTCGCACAATGTCCGATCAAGATATCTGGCCTAGGTTGTGGTACAAATGTGGCAGAGTGAAAACAATTTTTTTCTGCTGTAGGACCTCCCCTGGCCGATATTTATTATTTTTTAAGGGAAGACTCGAGCTCCTTCATAAGTGCCTCTCACCTCAAACGTACACGCAGAATGCACGAAGTCACAGCAGTTGCCCTATATATCATGCAGCACGGTGGTTACCAGTTCACATCCGAGATATGAGGGAATTGCCAGCCAAGCATCCCAGCGTATATGCTCAGTTTGTTGATGGAAATTTTGTAGCCAGCAAGACGTCGAGGATGTTTTCTGCTATAGCTCCCGACCAGGCACATGAACAGCTGAATGCAAGCATAAAATGAGAAGGTGGAGCAGTAGGACTGACGGAGAACCCGAGAGCTCTACGTCGTTGGACAATAGCTGGGCCGGAAGTGTCCCGAATAATTGAAAAGTTCGAGATTAGTTGTCAGCCTGTACAGCATGTGATGGAGACACGTCACCGTGAACAAATGGCTAATACTCAGGAAGCCTTTGTAAATGATGTGAAGTCTTTGGTTTCAGCAATTGATGGACTAGGCAATCAATTTGAAGAGGACAATGGGGAGCTGTTAGTGCGTGCTGGATTCTCGAGAAATCATGCATGAAGAAATCAGCGAAACTGTCAGCCATATTGAAGACATTGGTAAGTCTCAATACCAGGAGTATGTCAAGGAAAGATTGGATGACAGAAGTAAACTCGTATCAGATACTATTACAAGAAACAAATTTGCATTGTTTAGTCGCCCACCAGTGAGAGAAGTCTCTAAGGAAAAGTCCCAGGTTCCTGCTCTCAAGAGTGACTGTGTTCTCTTCTCACGTCTCTATATCGCTTGCCAGTCTAGGGATGGCAATTTAGAAGACTTTTTCAAGCATGATAATCAGGGAAGCCCACCATCATTATCTCAGGCAGGAAAACTCCGTGCAGGCAAGAACGCAGATATTCTCCAGTGTCTTGACGGTTTGGTGACATCACAATCCGTTACCCCACACGTCGATGCTAAGGTGCTTGGCGGAGCAGCCATCGTTCACATGCTACAACCGGATGTTGCTAGAACATTCAAGGAATATGCTGATCAAGTATTTGTGCCCTACATACATGCGCAATTACACGATATTCAACGGCTTGACATGGTATAGAATGTGTACCTTTCTGACAGTTTGAAGCAAGGAACAGGAGACAACAGAGGCACAGGAATAAGAAAGCGTGTTGATCCAAAGGCAAAATTGCCTGGAAATTGGCAAAGCTTTCTACGCGTGGATGACAATAAGACGGAGTTATTCGACTATTTAGGACAAAGTCTCATGGAAAATCCAGTGGATGGCAAATAACTGTATAGCACAAGTAGACAAAATAGTATCTGCTCATCAGACCGGGAAGATACATCTGGGTTAGCACCATGTGCCACGAGGAGGCTGACTCATGGATAATGCTTCACGTGGCTGATCAGGTCGGACAGGGCTACAAGAAGATCGGTGTGCGAACAGTGGATACATATATTGTGATTATGTCGGTGGCAACTGCGAGAAAAGTTATGCCAGAATTGTCGGAGCTCTGTTTAGCTTTTGGAACAGCCAAATATTTCAGGTATCTACCAATGCACGCTATTTGCAATGCGTTAGGCCCAAGAAGATCGCTAGCTTTGCCATTGTTCCACGCATTTTCTTGGTGCGACACAGTGTCAGCATTTGCTGGAAAAGGGAAAAAATCAGCATGGGATACCTGGAATATACTTCCGGAGATGACAGACGCCTTAGCCCATTTGTCCAACAATCCACCACAGGACCGCATCCCAGACCAGTGTATGTGTTTAGTTGAGCGATTTGTAGTTGTAATGTACGACCGGGCAGAAAAGGTCAATGCCGCAAGAAAACAGCTGTTTTACAAGGGGTCTCGAGCTCTGGAGAACATTCCGCCAACACAGGCTGCACTTACGCAGCACACAAGACGGGCTATCTACCAGGCTGTTCACTGCTGGGGACAAGCACTAGTGGCCATGCCAGAACTTCCCGATCCGGGCAACTGGGGTTGGAAGAAGAGTTCAACAGGCTGGAAGCCTCTATGGACCACACTGACGGATGCAAAAGCATCATGCTATGAACTGATTCACTGCTCATGCAACAAGGGCTGCAGAGGACGCTGCAAGTGCACAAAGGCGGGCCTAACATGCACTGTGTTATGTGTGTGTGGAGGAAACTGTGAATCGGCAGAATGAGACGGCTCTGTTGTGCTTACCTTACCCTAGAAGTATTTCAATGGTTACTGGTGAATTGTCAATGCATGTAGACTGGTTGCATAATATATTCATGCAGTCTGAACATGACGTTAAATGCACAGTTTTAAAGTTTTGTCTGCACAGGTACATGTAAAACATGCTTACTGTCCTTTGTGAACAGTTTAGACCATTGACTACTTGTACTTAGGTGTCCGATCCAAGATGAGACTTATCTATGTTGTTCTCAATTGGAGCGAGAACTAATTGGATACATTCAGCTGATATGATGTATCCTATGTGAGAACATTATAATATACAGTTGGATAGTGGTATTTGGCGGCCATCTTGGATTTACCAAAACAATAAAATTATTTTTTTGGTGATTAAAATTATCTGAATGCATGATTGTGTCCAAACACTACATTAGGTATTTATTAAAATACATAATTACATCATCTATAGGCAAATACTGGTATATACAGAACAAAACACTTGCTATTTGGCGGCCATTTTGGATTTATGCAAATGAACGATTAATCCAATTTGATAGCTGAAGTTGTGCAAATACCTTGTGTCTCCACACTCAATTCTGGATTTTTAAACCATTTGAATTATTATTTGATGACAAATACAGATACAAAATGAAAAATACTGATATTTGGCGGCCAACTTGGTTTTATGCAAATGAGGTAATTACCAAATTAGCTTTGTTAGATGATTATAGTACATTTCTGCGTCCGTACACTATATTCCATATTTATAAAAGTTATTAAATGTGGTTTACATGGGCAAATACTGAGATATGGTGACAAATGTAAATGTTTGGCGGCCATCTTGGATCTTTAGCCAACCTGGGTAAGATCTGCGAGGGCTCCCCATCTGAAAAAATAAAGTTTGTTGTTCTCTACAACTCCACCAAATTGCATGCTTGTATCCGGAAGTGATACACTATAATGGGTTAACCCATTCATGCACCCCTATACATCTTGCACTGATTGTTCAATGTTCACTTTGTGGTGGTTGGGAGCATGCGATGGTTTATTTAACGATCGGGATTCATCCTTACTGGAATCCTTACCGGAGACCTGGTTTGGCTCTCAGGTATATATTTGGCATTCTTGTATGTGAGAGTTGAATCTGGTTATACCCCTTTGTAATACGTAATGTGATTATTCCTAATCCTATTACTTTTAGGGGAAGGGGCCAAGTGACTTTGGTGTGGTATGGACCTGGCACCAGTTGGGTTAATCTAATTTCAGGGCCGAATATATATTCCGTTTGGATTTTGAGTTTTTCCACCCAATGCAGCAGGTTAAATGCATGATCGAACCTGTTGGCCCCTGGCCTTAAATGACATAAGCTGTTGATAGGCCGTTAAATACATCCCTAAATAACTGGAATGGACTGTGATATGTTAATTTTCCGACCAGTCCAATTGTCAAAAACATATTTTCAGACTAGTCCACTTTTGAAAAGGGGGCGTTTTTTTCCCCATAAAAACTATATACTTGCAAAAAGAGTGCAGACCCAGGTGGATCGGCTGGTGATGAGCCGTCTGTAAATATTTAGTTCTGATTTTGGGATACCTTTCCCCCTCCCCCCCCCCACCCATCACAACGGGTAACATGTAGGATTCGACCCCATTAACCCGGCCTAAAATGAGTATAGCTGTTGACAGATCATGAAACACCTTAAATCAAATCAATCGTTACCAGCATTCACACATAATGTGAATATGTCGTTACCGGGATTCACAAACCGAATGGTGAACCCATCCTAACCGGGATTCACACCCCGAATGGGGAATCCGTACTTACCGGGATTCACACCCGAAAGGTGAATCCATCTTTACTGGGATTCACACCTGGAATGGGTAATCCTGCTTACCTGGATTCACACCTGGATGGTGAATCCATCCAGTCAGGCAGTTCGTGCAACATATGCCACAATGCACCAACGTTCTCTATTGTATACAGGGGACAAAATCTTGTTTACAAATCCGTCCGTCCGTGTCTTATCTTCCCGTAGATTATATATAGTAGGTATGTCCTTGATAGATACAGTTGCTCTTAACCCTTACACCGCTATCTTAATTTTTTGTCGTCTGCTGTTTATTTTTATATTTTCCATTTTTATCATAAAAAACATGCTTTGACAGTACTTTGGAACAATTTACAACATGCTTTGAAAGCACTGCAGAACATTCTGAAGTGCTGTCAAACCATGTTTGTTTTGAGAAATACGGCAAGATATAAAAGCAACAGCAGACGGCAATTGCAATTGTTGTGGTCTAAGGGTCAAAGGTACATGCCCACTCAGTAGGCACAAACTTTTCTTCATAGGAATTAAATAAGTGTATAATTGTGTAACTATTCCACCACTTTTAAAAATTACAAGTGTCCGCTATACAGATATAATCATTTAGTAATATTTAATTTACTGATAGTGACGCGCGGTTGTATCAGGCTATTTTCATATGCAAAAGTATGATCATTGCACATAAAACAATAAACACAGATAATAAATAATAATATCCGTTAACATTTTAAGGAAACACGGTTATCGTTCCGGATATAAATGTGGAAATTTACTTCAGATATAAATTGCATAATAATGCCAATCAATATGTGGGGTAATGGTGAATGCATGTTTATTTTGTCAGAACATGTCTCAGATGATGTCTCTGATATAAAGAACATTTTGTGACTACTGAGTGGGCATGTACCTTTAAAGTAACTAACTATCCAAGTATATTCAACAATATATTCGCAGCAGGAGCCCAACACAATCGGGAAAGCAAAGTTATTTCATAACCCTCCAGTAGGGCGAAGATAATGTTCCATGCTCATATACATGTGATCGAACCTTCAACTTGCACACAGGTCACATGGAGAACTCTTATCTCGTCCAATGTGCATGTATATTAAAGGTTCATGTCCACTCAGTAGGCACACACTTTTCTTATCAGAGACATCACTGAGTCATTTTCTGGCAACATAAACATTCGTTCACCATTACCCCACGTAGTGATTGGCATTATTATAAATTTTATATCAGTAAATGTCCACACTGATATCAGGGGCGAATACTGTGTTTCCTTAAACTATTAACGGACATTATTTTGTATTCTCTGTATTTACATTTTAATGTTCAATGATCATACTTTATAATCTGTCGAAAAAATATTTTTTTTCAGGTGACGCATTTAGTTTGTACAAATAATTATATCATTTGCATATGAAAATTGCCTGATACCAACGCGTGTCACTATCATTAAAATAAATATTATTCAATGATTATAACTGCATAGCGGGCACTCGTAATGTTTAGAACTGGTGGAATAGTGACACAATTATACATTTATTTAATTCCAATAAATAACAGTTTGTGCCTACTGAGTGGGCATTTTCAAATACCAGTTAACAATAAATAAATTCAATATCTGTTTACAGTAACTGGCCGCTTGCTCTAAATTCTGTATCTTGCAACTACTGTATACTCTTTAAGTAGAGCGATGCAATATGTTTTGTAAATCAGTAAATGGTCAAAACAATGGCTAGCAAAAACAATGTCAATAACAGGTTGACAGTTTCAAGCCCTATCCCCACGACCTGACACTTGTCGCTACAGGTTCGCCCCGCCGTGGGGGAAGGTAGGACATGCCAGGGCGACACGGAGTTTTGGGACGCCCCCATTCCAGCAGGTTGAATACGGGATCGAACTCGTTGGCCCTGGCTTAAATGACCGTAGCTGTTGATAGGCCATTAAATACCAACAAACAAACAATATTGTTATTCCACTTCTAGTAATGTTTGTTTTTGCATATGCAGCCTATGCTCAATAAATATAAATCCAATAATTGTTTACAAGAAAACATTGTTAATGTGCAATTTACAGACTATTTGGCAATTTCATAAATATCCTAAATGTCAATATAAAGATATTGAGGAAGATCGACTGTAAACACGTCTAAAACCATATGCCGTCGCAGTGGGTGGCAAGTGGGATCCTGCGATGGGTATTTTAACGATCGGGATTCATAGTTACCAGAATCCCAACCAGAGACCTTGTTTGGCCTACATGTACGTCTTTGGCTTTCTTGTATGTGAGAGTTGAATCGGGTTATACCATTTAATTGAATAATATGATTATTCGTGATCCTATTACTTTTAGTGGTGATTGTGGTGTGTGTGGTATGGACCTGGCACCAGGTAATTATAATTTCAGGGCCCATACAGCATGTTGACTATGGGATCGAACCCGTTGGTTAAACACCAACAAACAAACCATATGTCGTCGCGGCGGAAACCACGTGATCCCATACCGGGACACACCAGTTGTATCTACTCTCGTATTTATTCGGAGACAATGAAAACAGAAAGCGAGTAAGCTGGAAGTATTTTATAATAAACCACGGTTAACATAATGTATCCGATCTAACACAAGGCAGCCGGTGTCTGGAACGCCAAATCTGCATGAACTCAAATAATTAATGCTAGATCTAAATAATTACAGCTAGCATTGACTATTTATAGATAGTTACAGTTAATTTGAAGAGCTCTCTAAATCATTTGGAGCTAGATAACTCTAAATATATAATGCTAGCTCTAATTATTTAGAACTAGCAGTAATTATTTGAGTTTATGTAGATTAGGTGTTCTAGGAACGTCAAATCTACATAAACTCGAATAATTGTTGCTACCTCTAAATAATTAGAGCTAGCATTATATATTTAGAGCTAATTCAAATGATTTAGAGAGCTCTTCAAATAATTTGGAGCTAGCTCTAAATACGTAATGCTTGCTCTAATTATTTACAGCTAGCAATACTTATTTGAGTTTATGTAGATTTGGCGCCAAGTTCCATACGGCTGGACTATGAGTATACGGACTATGATCAAAACCTCTCCGCTACTAGTCATATGCTTGTGTAGTTTAGGAAAGGTTTGTCATTTACTGCAACCAGCAACAGTCCCAGGCCAGCTCCATGTATATCCACGGTAAGCTAATTTTCTGACAGAAAATTCGGGTTACATCAACGTTTACCCAGCATCACATCATTCCGACATCATAATCACCATAATTACGAATATAACAACAATCCATAGAATCATTCATGGCACTATGTAACTACTCAATACAATAGCTTATCCTATTTACAGCTTTTATAGATAAACATCAACTTCGACACGTGTTCACCCATCTGTATATACATTCATGTTGAGCGGCTAAAACTCACTTTTCGATGCATATGCTCAATAAATGTAAATCCAATAATTGTTGACCAGACATCATTGTTAATGTGAAATTTACAGACTATCATAAGTTTGCACTTACGAACATTTGAGTCGTACGAAGCTAAGTGAAACGGGCCCCAGCCTATTTGAAAACGTACCGTTTTGGTGGCCATCTTGAAAACGTGACTGCAACTCATTGTCAAAACTAAAGGTTTTCCACAAGTAACCTGTACACTACATATTAGCTTCATTCTCTGATTATACCGATATCAGGTCAATGCGAACTACAGCTTATTACGGAGCCCCACAGGGAACGTAAAATTCTTTTTTGTATTAATTCGTTCCCACGAAATAACAATTCGTTCCCTCAATTTAACAATTCGTTCCCACGAATTAACAACTCATTCCCTCAATTTAACAATTCGTTCCCAAGAAATAACAATTTACGTCTGATATAAAATGTATAATAATGCCAAACAATACGTGGGGTAATGGTGAATGAACGTTTATTTTGCCAGAACATGTCTCAGATGATGTCTCTGATATAAAGAACATGTTGTGCCTACTGAGTGGGCATGTGCCTTTACGTCCATAATGGACTTAGCCCGATTTGTCCACTAACCCATTCAATTATTTTTATCTTTTCTTGTCCAACGTTGATTG